>SJYV01037098.1:881832-894191 GCA_006410875.1 Neotragus pygmaeus | reverse complement strand
AACCCTGACCTTCCTGAGCACTACGCCCCCTCGAGATGTGTATAAGAGACAGGGACACAGAGGCGGGGGGGGCGGGAGGAGGTGACCACCGGTGTGGACGGGGGGAGGGGAGCAGTCAGTGACGGCCCAGGGCGTGGGCTCAGGAGCCCTGACACCCCAGCATCTCCTCGGGTCCTCTCGGCAGCTCTGCGAGGTGCAAGGGGGCAGAGGCTCTCAGCCAGTACTAACGCCTTGCACACGAGTGGATGAACCAGCAAGCAGGCCTCCTGAACTGGGCTGCTGCGACCAGACCACCTTCCCTGGCCGGATGACGTGTGACCTGACGGCATGAAGCCTTCCCCTAGGGGACATGTATTTACACAAGAACTGGACGGGTCTGACTGAAAGGCAGCACTGTTCTCAGCAGACACCAAGGGAACCAAAATGCCGAGTGACCACCTCCCCTGCCCCCCGCTGCAAGCAGGTGCGGTGGTTGCCTATCCTGTCCCTGCCCCAGCTGATGCAGGCAGTGGTCCAGGGTGGGGACAGGGACCCAGAGTGCCCATCCTCTCCCCAGGGAGAGCAAGGCTTCAGGGACAGTCTGGAAGTGGAGGAGCCTGGGTGTCCCCAACCTGGTCCTTGACACACACTGTGGGCAAATAGAAACGTCCAAAGAACTGGAGCCTTGGTCCTAACATGCCACGTGATGCCCAAGGTTTACCAGACAGAGCACTGAGGCCGTTCAGAGCCTTCACCTCCACCAGTCATCCCAGCATGTGTCCCCATTACGTGTACCTGATCATGATACGCGACTATGTGTGCTAAGTCTCTGCAGTCGCGTCCGACTCTTTGTGACCCTATGGACTATAGTCTGCTGAGCTCCCCTGTCCATGGGATTTCCCAGGCAAGAATACTGGAGTGGATTGCCATTTCCTCCTCCAGGGGATCTTCCTGACCTAGGGATCGAACCTGCGTCTCTTGTGTCTCCTTCATTGGCAGGTGGGTTCTTTTATCACTAGCACCACCTGGGAAGCGCCTAAGTGACGACAGGGGTCTTCAAATTTCACCGCTGGGGTTCAGAGTGAGGGGCTCCCCTCTCAAGCCCCAAGAGATCCCTTGGGAACTCAGAACTACATGATGTCTGGGTGCTGTGGAGGGAAACACACAGCCCCGGAGTCAGAGACCCGAGTTCAAATCACAGCTTGGGCCTCGCAGCTTTGTGCCCATGGCCAGGTCCTCACCTTGCTCCATCTTCCGAACATCTCAGGACACCATCCCTACCTCACAGGTGCGATGAGACAAACGCAGAGTTAGCCAAGACCTTGGCACCCAGCACGCACTCAGTAACGCCAGAGCTTGTGGTCACCCTCCCTGCACCGGGCCTGCACCTACTGATGACCAGATCCTCCTGTGAACCTTGGTCTCATCGTGAGGCTCTTTCTTGCAACCCTGCCCAGCCCTTCCGAGGGACAGCAGCATCTGAAAACTCCCTGGGGTTCCTGGGCCTCCCATAAGACCCCCACTGCCCAGAGATGGGTGGGGAGTACCCTGGGCCCACTCACAATGAGGATGGCCACAAAGCAGGCCAGTGTGGTGTTCCAGTCCCCGCTGCCCGTGGCGGCCGCCTTGCCCACCAGCACGCTGTAGAAGATGAAGTCTCCGAGGCCCAGCTTCACGCCCCCTGTGTGGTGGAGAGAGACGGAACCCGTAGGTCTCAGAAGCTCTGGGAGGAAGCAGCAGAGAAGGCTGACCCCAGCCGAACAGCCCAGGCAATCCGCCCAGCCAAGGGGACCCAGGGCCCAGAGGCCTGGCAACCTCAGAGGGTTGATGAGTGGTGGTGTCACTGCCTAGCCCACCTCACCTGGACTCTGAGATAAGGATTAGCTGTCTCAGAAAAACAGCAGACAGTGGGGACAAGGGGGAAACCTGTGGTCTGGCTGACTTGCCTTCTGGGCTGTGCAAAGCCAGCATTTCTGATAATTTGTGCAAAACTGGTGCTTGGTACTTGGTCTGAGTAAAGACAAGAGTGAATAAAATCCATTGTCCAGGGCCGGTGGGAAGTTACCCAACTGAGCGCTGAGTATGAATTATAAATGCTTTTTAGGAAATTTAACTTCACTGCTTTTAAGAACATACATGATACCCGAGGTCCTCTGGAGACTAATGTCTCTTTAAAAGAGGTAAATGTATATCGTCAACCAACTCTGTTATTGTTGTGTAGTCACTAAGTCGTGTCCGACTCTTTCAGCCCCATGGAAATTTCCCAGGCAAGAGTACTGGAGTGGGTTGCTATTTCCTTCTCCAGGGGATCTTCCTGACCCAAGGATCAAACCCACTCTCCCACATTGTCGGCAGATTCTTTACCACTGAGCCACCAGGGAAGATAAACGTAACTTGTAACTAGTGTATCCATTACTGAAAAGGAAATGAGCTTCTAGAATGTTTTGTTTCCTTCAGTACAATTGCCCTGTACACCTTCTCATAGGATAATATCATTCATCATGGACAATAAAAACGCTTATGAAACAGACTGGAAGTGAGCGGGTCTGCATCAAGGAAACATGCTCTGCTCCGTCTGATTCCACTCCCCTCTCCTCTCTGGGCTCCAAGCAAGAAGTGCCTCACCTTAGTCTGCCCCTTCCTTCGCCCCCCAACCACTCCCTACTTCCTCACTTTGGCAAACGTGTCAGCTCTGCCCTCTTGCAGAGAGGACTGCTCTTGCGGGTCTCTTGAAACCACCCCCGCTCCTGCCTCCCTGTTCTGCCTGCTCTCCCCTCCCTTCTCTCTCCGTTTTCAATCAGTTCTTTCTCAAAAGAACTGCGCTCACCTCGCGTGCCCTTCAGAGACCTGAGGCAGCAAGTCCCACATCCCCCAGTCAATGTGCTCAGGAAAGGCCACCACCCGGCCCCCATGGACACCCCCCACGCTGTCTATCTCAGTCCCCTGCCCTGTCTACTCCCCAGGATCCTCCACAAGCGACCTTCCCTTCATCCCCTTAACATCGCCCACGCAGCCCTCGGTCTCCACTCCAACCCTGCACCCTTCCTGGGTACCTTCTGGGGACCCACGGTTTCGACAGCAAGTATATCCTGGTGACTCCTCCTCGGGCCTGGAACCCTGACCTTCCTGAGCACTACGCCCCCTCGTGTGCCTCTGGCCTCTCCTCCTGAGGTCCTCCAGAGCCCCCCACCTGCCGGCCCCTCCTCTCATCCCTCTCCCCACCTCCCTGCCCATCCCTTGTCTAGCCGGGTCCTCCCGGTGCATCCCATGCAGGTGGTGGTACCCAAGTCAGGCCCTTCTGGCTCTTCCCTCACCCAATCCTCCAGCAGTCTGTGCTCCTGCTGCCGCCTGGGATCTGTCTGGAATGCAGCTCTGCTCACTTTAATTCCCTGCAACAAACCCCTAATGGTTCCCTGTAGCCTCCAGGATGAAGTCTGATCGCATGAGTACCACTCACCCTTGAAGGTCTGGCCCCCAGCTTCTCTGGCCACCAAACATCCCAGAGCTCCCAGATGGCTTCCTCCCCTCTCATCTGAGCCTTTGCCAATGCTGTTGTGGAACAGAATCTAACCAGCCTTTGTCCTTCATTCTGGGAGGGAGATCAAATCCTTGGAATTTCCCCAGTGATGGGAGTGTCTTTGTTGTTCAGCAGCCCCTTGGATCATTTATGCAAGCGAGAGGATGGTGCTGCTGCTGCTGCTGCTACTAAGTCGCTTCAGTCATATCCAACTCTGTGCGACCCCACAGATGGCAGCCCACCAGGCTCCTCCGTCCCTGGGATTCTCCAGGCAAGAATACTGGAGTGGGCTGCCATTTGCACTGGTCACCAGAAAGACCAACCATGTGATAAGGAGGTTGGGACTCCAGGCTAGGCTGAGTCTGGGGAGAGGAGGAAACCTAGAGATGAAGTTCAGTGTCATGAGCAAGGACTCAATCCATTATGCCTATGTAATGAGACCCCAGTAAAAACTCTGGACACTGTAACTCAATACACACATCCATGTGCAGGGGTGGGGGTGATTCCCGGGTCCCAGGGGCAGAGAGCACCTTCCCAGACCTCACCCTATGTGACGTGCTCTTCATTTGGCTGACTGGTCCTCATTTATATCCTTTATAATATCAATAAAACCGTAATGGTGTGTATAGCACTTTTCTGAGTTCTGAGAGTCGTTCTAGTAAATTTTCCAACCTGATGGAGTTGTGAGAATCCCCAGATTTATAGCCAGTCAGCCAGAAGTGTGGGTGGCCTGGAGACCCCCAGAGCTTGTGGCTGGTATGTGAAAGGTGGGTGGTCATGTGGGGATGGTGCCCACGTGGGATCCATGCTGATTCAGGCGAAGGGTCGGTGCCAGGCCTGCCTCTGGCCCAGCTGCCTGTGTGCTGGGTGACTGCTGACTTGTCCTTCCAGGCCGGCCTCCGGCCTACTGCCTTCCCCACGTCCGTCCTGAGTACTTTTTACCCAGCCTCCCCTGACTCGGGCTGCGCCACGGGGAACTTCTCAAGGGCAGCAGCTGTGTTAATCCAGCAGCATCTCCCTGGCTCCCATGAGCCTCCCGGCACATGCTCGTGGTCCATATACATGTGCTAGCTGGTTATTTTAATCCGCTTGGAAACATAACCATGTGTCAGAAGCTCTTTGGGTGTGTCTTCAAGATGGTCCTCCACACCTGCTCCTTCTGCTCCCAGCCACTCGGGGCTCTGCCTGGGGGAAGCCTGCACCCCAACTCTGCCTGTCTTACGCTTCACAGTCCCAGTGTGGGGCAGTGCTGGTAGCACCGGCCTGCGCAGCCCAGCTCACCCCCAGAACACCGGGCCCACGCCTGCGACCCCACGCCTGCGACCCCATGGCTGCACGGGGACGGCTTCAGGCTACTCGAGCACACACTCTACCAGCCACAGCCCTGCCCTGCCCTGCCCGTCGTGCCCCCCCTCCCGCACAGCTCAAACCCCTCCCCGTCCCACGGCTCCCACCGCTCACAGGACACAGACGAGAACCCCCATCTCCATCCAGAAGGACCCTGGAGCCCCTGTCTGTCTCCCGGCCCCGTCTCTGCACTTGGGTCTCAGCATCCTGCTTCCGCTTCCTCTAAGTCAGCCCCAGGGTCACTGCTCCCAAGGCGCCTCGGCTGGAAACCAAACCCCCCTGCACTGCATGTCCGCCTCTGCGTCCTCAGCCTCTGGAGCTCAGCTCAGAAGTTACTTCCTCAAGAGACTTCCTCTGACCCCCTCAAGCAGGGCAATGGCCTTGTCAGTGCCCCTACCACCCTATGTTCTCTGCACAGTCCTCCCAGCTCCCGAGAGTGGTTAGTGCCCAGGCCCACATAGCAGCACCCGTACAATCACCCCCTGGTGCAGAGTGGGCATACGGCCAACGTCTGCCACACGCGAGGTAGCTTGGGCGTTAAGTCCCCGTGGCCTGCCCACAGGACTGCGCCTTGGCAGGCTTCTCTCTGACTTTGTGAAGCATCTCTGATGTCAAATGGGCTCCTCCCTGACCTCAGGGAGCCCCACCCCGGGCCCACGCAGACCGTCCATCTGCACGCCTTACTTTCCTCCTCTTCCTCCAGCTCCTCCCCCGGGTAGCCAGGCAGTGGGGGCTCAAAGACGTCAGGGTACGAGGGCTCCCCAAAACTGTCATAGGAGTCTTCTTCTGGTGTCCATTGTCATGTGAGGAGGGAGAGAGACAAGAGATGGTCAGAGGGTTCTCTGAGCCCAGGGCTTCCCTGCCCCACCCCGCACCATGCCCAGCCCAACACAAAGAGGGTTCTCCAGACCACACAGCAAGGGAAGGGAAGAGAGAGAAGGGGGCTGAGGCAGAGGAGTGAAGTTCTACCTGTACCCGATCCCTAGGTTGTGCGTGCCCGGAGACAGTCTTCCCTGCCCTTCCTGTCCTTGTGCCTCCCGGAGAGGCCAGGCAGGCTGAGCGGGATGCAGTGAAAAGCACCCCCCATGATGACAGACTGTCAGTCCCCTGACACTCACCCATCTCCGGGTCGTAGGGGAGCTGAAGGGCTCCCTGAGAGGAAGGGTCCAGCTTGGCCATGCCTACGGTCCACACCATGGCAGCTGGGGAAGGAGAAAAGGATCTAGCCTCAGACACTACTAACTATGGCTGCCCCCGGGGCCTGGGAGGCAAGTGGGACAGTCTGTGTCCCCAGAAAGCCTTCACGGGACCCTCATCCCTGTGGGTATTTGTTTATGGCCTCTGTTATTGGGCTGCACATCCAACACCCAGCACAGTGCCCACCACAAAGTGCCCACCATCAAGGCATGCTTCTGATGCTTTTATAGAGATCCCTGCACACTGGCCATGAGTCCAGCAGCAACCCCAAAACCCTTCTTTAGAGACTGAACTTCAGTTGTTGAGAAAGCCCAGGGAAATGCAGGCATCCTGCCACCTGCCTCCTCAGACCCCTGCCCTGAACAGTCCCTCCCCAAAGTCCCTTTCCAGGGGCCTGGAGGGCTGAGTGGGTGGCCTCGGGCTCATGGGAACGTGGCCCAGGCCCACTGCGTGAGCCTGGGTGAGATGCAATTGCAGGCAGGCCACACTCCTGGAAGCCCTGTTCCTGCTCTTAAATGTCCAAGCTTCTTCCTGAGCCACAGCAGGACGCAGCCCACCTTCGTCTCTGGAAGGTAGACCCCTCCTGGGATCACCAAGGCTGCCTCCCCTCCTTTGGTCAGGAAGAAGGTTAACTGTCTCCCCATCAACTCTGAAAGCCAAGGCCAATGCAAACCCTGGTTCCCACGTCTGAAGGAAGCACGGGGGTCACTCACACGAGTATATGAGGGCAGGGAATATGGGCTCATTTCTCTCCTGGGCGGTTTCCACCAGCATCCTCAGGGGCCCTTTGGGGCACAGCACAGCCACAAGATCTGGGAAAGCAAAGTCATCCCTGGCACGTTAAGAAAGACGTTTATTCCCAGCCAGCCCCCAGACAGGAGCCAGCGCTCCTGGGCGAGTGTATCCTGGAACCTCAGGGCAAGGCTCTCCAACCATGCCCCGTTTCAGCAACCCCACCCTTGGGTTTCACCCTCAATCTCTAGAGCCTACACTGGCTGGAGCCCATGGTGGGGTCTGAGCAGGCTAACTGCAAACAGGGACTGCTGTTGTGTGGCTCAGAGACCCAGAGGATGGGCTTGAAGTCCTATTTCTCTGAGCCCCAGATTCCTTATCCTAAGAATGTAAGAAGCAGTACTGGTGATGGTAATCTCACTAATACAGTCGGCTTTCCAGATTTCTGGGTTCTGTATCCATAGATTCAACCAGCCGTGGATCAAAAATTTTAGAAAATAATTCCAGCAAGTTCCCAAAACCAGTATTTGCTGCACACTGGCAATTATAAATGTCATTTACATTTTATTAACAGCTATTTATATATCGCTTATGTTGTACTATATGAGTAATCTAGAGATAATTTAAAATATTTGGGAGGGGACTTCCCTGGCCCAGTGGTAAAGACTTCCCCTTCCAAATGCAGGGGGTGTGGGTTTGATCCCTGGTAGGGTAGCTAAGATCCCACATGCCTCACAGCCAAAAAAGGTCAAAATATAAAACAGAAACAACATTGTAACAAATTCAATAAAGACAAAAAATGGTCTACATCAAAAAAAAAAATCTTAAAAAAACATATAGTATTTGGGAGGATGTTATATGCAAATCCTATGTCATTTTATGTAAGAGATTTGCGCATCCTTGGATTTTGGTACCTCAGGGGATTCTGGAACCAGTCTGCCAAAGAAACCGAGGCAAGATTATACTAATTAAAGAGCAGCTCGCATTTGGGGTACTCATTACTTACTGGTACTGTGCCCAATCTCAGGGTAGTTCTGAGGAGTAAATGACTTCTGGAGTGCAAAGTGCTTAAGGGTGTGAGTGCTCAGTAAACATTTGCTGTTATTAGTAATCATGTCAACAGTCATGATTCCATAAGACCTGGTTTGTCTTTTATGAAGGTGAACTTCTCAGAAGGGAGACCATGCAGGCCACCCTGGGGGGGTTGAAGGGAGGAAGCGGGGGGCACGTCTCAGCACCCACCAAGCCTGTCCAGCAGTCAGGACTCAGCCCTGGATGTCACTCCACGGCCCCCCACCAGGCCGGTGGCCCACCTACCATACACGGAGATGGCGCCCAGAATGACCCAGGCGGACCACTCCGGGAGGTACTTGATGAACACCAAGGCCATGAGCGCGCTGATCATGATGAGGTAGGCCTGCTGCAGCACCAGGGGGCCCTTCCAGTGGATGCACACCATGCCCACCGCCCCGAAGTTCCAGACGGTCAGGAACAGGGTCGGGTAGTCCATGGCCACGTTGTAGGTCTTGAGCACTTCCCTGCGGGACCAAAGTGGAACCCGGGGGCTGGGACACTCACCGGAGATGTCAGGCCCGGAGGCAGGCAGTCCAACACCCTCAATCATCAAGTCCCAGCCTGGGTTTCCCAATCTCTGGCTCACGTATTAACATCGCCTTCCCCATTTCCATGAGCCCTACAGGTAACCCCTTGAAATACTTTCCGAAACAAGATGGGGAGTACACCAACATCTTGTCCTTGGGCTGGACGACCCTCTGCCCAAGGAAAAGATCTTTGTAGAAGTGTTTTCTCCTGTGCCTCCAGTCTTTTTGGGCCCCTGGGTTAGGCTGATGTCCTAAATCCAGGGCAAGAGAGACCACTTTCCCCCCAAACTAGGAGGGACCCAGTCCCAGCCCAAAGATTGGAAGGTAAATTCTGAGGCCTTTCTGATCCCTGCCTCTGCTGGGGTTCACAGCCTTCTCTGTGATGATTCTGACTCTTTAAATCAGGAACCAGAAGCAGACGTGTGGCCCAATGAAGGGCTCCACTCCAGTGTCAAGGAGGCCAGGCTCCTGGAGCAGCAACAAGGGGCAAGCATGGAGCCGGAGGGGCGCCCTTCCCTCCCAGGTCCTCCAGACCAACCCATGCCACAGGGAATGGGTCTCGGGGGACCTGCTGCCTCTGGTAGCCACTCACCAAGGTCTTGCTGCCCCCCAGTGGCCACTCACCCGAGGTAGATATAGGTGAAGAGGAAGAGCAGCATCAGAGAGGACATGATCAGCCAACCATGGATGAACTGGGTGGAAACAGGCATCGTGACTGCAGGCCCCCAGACCCCTGGTCCTCGAGACTGACTCCCAAGCCTGGAAACCCTTCCTCCTTAGGCTCCTCCTGACTATGCTGGAAGGTGGCTGTATTACAGGTAAGGAGGGCACAGACATTCAGGGGATTCTCTGCAGGCAACCCAGCAAGCATACAAAGGAGCTGGAAATCCTTCATGCCTAAACACCTAGCTTTCTACTTGTCCACCTGGAAAGGACACGCTCGGCACATTCCAGGCTCTAGAGACAAAGCTGGCCGAGTCTCTGCTCCCACGCGCTATGTCCCCAGGTGCAGGCAGTGAGACGACAGACATAGACACACACTAGCAGGGAGAGATAAGGGCTGTGAAAAAAACTGGCTGGGCAATGGGACAAGAGACCCACCGGGTGCTTCCATTTTAGACAGCGTGCTCAGGACAGGCTCCTCCTCCTCTCCTGGCCCAAATAAGGGAGGGTCAAAGGTGAGGAGGGGGGGTCACTGCAACCCGCCTCCTCAGAGGACAGACCCGTCAGTCACCAGCTCGGGCCGCTGGGGACCGCGGCGGCCACCGGGTTGTCTGCTCAAAGCGGAAGGGGCACGCTGGTACGTGCTGATCCTCCTCATCCTACCCGAGCCTGCCCAGACCACCATCGCCTCTTGTCCGTGTCATGGAGTAAATCGGACTGAATGGAGGCTCGGCGGCCGCCCGGCAGGTCCCAGCGTGGTCACGTGACAGCTGCTGACCACAGCACTGCTGGCTCCCCCCTGGCCCCGCCCCTGGCTTGTCCTCCCGCCTGCCGTAGCCGCTGCTCCATACAAACGCCCTCCACCCCACTTCCCACCATCCACGGCCACCTCTGCCCCAATCACAAACTCTGCCTCGGTTACACAGGCAGCTCCAGCTCCTGGACACGCCCCTCCCACTGCTCACCCCCAGCCACTCCCTCTATTTGAGGCTCTCCATCTCTCTCTACCTGCTCCACAGATGCCAGCAGCCTGAATATCCAGTGCTGCACACGCCTGCGTGTGAACAGTTTAAAAATCAGTAACGTCTTGTTCAACTTCCTTTCAGTCCTCACGGCTTCAAAGCCTTCCTCGGGAGAAAAGCCTGAAACTCGTGCCTAAAAGCTGTAGATCTCTGTGAACGATTTGGGCTAGGTGGGACTCAACTCCCCTGTTCCTCCCCAGAGCTGCTCTGCAGAGCAGGGCCCACCCAAAGGTCTCTGGGAACTGGAAGACCTCGGTATAGCAGTTGTACACCCCCAGCTGAAAGGCAAACGGGAAAATAAAAATAAGCTTGGAGGGGAAGTATATGTTGAAAGGAGCCTAAAATAGAAAATCTGACTTCTTCAGAAGGAGAGGCAAAATAAAATTAACTTCTGAATATGAGAAGTGACCCTATGTACACAGCAAGGAGGAGCTCAGTTAAGTGGGATTAAGTGTAAGTGGAAAGCACAGGAGTATCGGGTAACCTGTGGTGGGGCAGGAGTTGGGTGGGATAAAGTACAGGCAAACCTCAGGGATATTTGGGTTCAGTTTCAAATCACAATAAAGTGAGTATCACATGAAAGAGAGTCACAAATTTTTTGGTCTCCCACCTCATACAAAAGTTAATGCTTATATTGAGGTCAATTAAGTGTGCAATAGCATTATATCTAAAAAAAAAGTTAAAAACAGCATTAATTAGAAAATAATGCTGTTGCAAAAATGGCACCAACAGACTTGCTCAATGTAGGTTTGCCACAAACCTTCAATTTGTAAAACAAAAAAACAAAAAAACACAGTATCTGTGAAACACAATAAAATGAGGTATTGCTCTAAAACGCGAGGTCTATTTTATAGGAAAAAAGGAACTCTGTTTTAAAAAAAAAAAATCCAGGGTTGCTGCCTTAAGAGGCCCTGAGGCATGAAATCCAGGGTTGCTGCATGAGAGGCCCTGAGGCATGAAATCCAAGGTTGCTGCAGGAGAGGCCCTGAGGTGTGGCAGGCAGGCAGGAGGCGCGGAGCAGGCAGACCCGCTCACCTTGTAGCAGCGGTACTTGTAGAGCACGACCAGGAAGATCGTCATGGTGACGATGACGCTGATCATGATGAGGGTGTTGAGCACGGAGTTGAGGAGCCGCTGGCCCACTGAGGGCGTGTCCTCGGAGAACGGGGTGTAGATGCTGAGAAAGGAGACAAGGGCTAGACCTCTGCACCCAGCCTGCTTGCGCCCCCCACCCCAGGGAGATGCAGGTGCCCTGGGCACCCCCAGCCCTCAGCACAGCACTCTGGCTGCCCTGGTGAGTGTTGCCCAGCATCCTCATGAGCTGTCCTGCCTCCCTGACACCTAACTCCAGCTTCTAACTGAGCTGATACAGCTACATGGGAGGGCCTGACTGGTCTTTACCACAGCTTCCCAGGCCCCGACACCAACTAAAACCTCTCCCAGAAGTGCTTATCCCAGCTGACCCCACTCCCCAGCTCTGTACCCACTTTCCCATCAAGCCTAGGATGCCTCCACCCCCCCTGCAAGCCCTACCCACACCCAATGCAGCCCAGTAGCTGCACAGGCAGCTATAAACTCCGGAGGCGATTCATTGATCCCACACTCTTAGGGAAGCGAACTGCTTGCCAAGGTCTCAACGCTTTTCGCCTGAGCTGCTCTGAGTCCCCAACAGACTATATGCTTCCTGAGGGCGAGGGCTTCTTTTTCTACTCCTTTCATTATCAAAATCATAAACAAAATGTAACAAAAGCTCCCTTAAAAAAAGAAAAAGTTTCAAGAAGGTACTCAGCAGTGATACCATGGGAGGCTGGGGGAGGGAGCAGAGGGAAGCTTCCCATTTTCCCAGGCTGCTGCTTCTTCCTGGGTTCTCTTTATTAAGATCAACAAAATCTCCCTCATGAGTCTGGGAGTAGGCTAAGAAATCGTGTGATCCTCTAGTTTTTACATTCAAGGGAGTATGAATGAGAGCCCCAAAGAGAAAGAGACTCGTCCGTGGTCATGCAATGATGGGTGGCACCGGCACACCTGGGATGGAGCAGAGAACCTGCCTCCTGCAGTGAGAGCAGGGTGCAGGGCCGCTGCACGTGGATTAACTCTCTCGGTTCTCCTGGTAACCTTGCTATCAAACCCATCATAGAGATGAGGAGACTGAGGCCGAGAGCGGTTAGGAAGGTGCCTGGCAGGTCACACAACCAGGAGGCTGTGGACGAACCAGGGTGGGGACTGGGGCAGCTCCCCACCCCTGCTCTTTGCTGTGGCTGCCATGGGGCCAAGGTACAGTGGCCAACACAGGCTCCACCC
>SJYV01037098.1:833477-880123 GCA_006410875.1 Neotragus pygmaeus | reverse complement strand
AGAAAAATCCCATGGGCAGAGGAGCCTGGCCCCCAACTCACAGCTGTCCATTCTTCTCCGTGTAGAAGCGCACGGACTTGATGGTGGCCACCACCACGACCATGCACAGCGTGACAGGCACAAATAACATGATCACATGCTTTGCCCCGTATTTGAGGGTCAGCTCCTCCTCCAGGCCTGGCGGCCGTCCGGGAACCCCACTGGAAATGTAGCGGTCAGGGTCCTCCTCCTCGTGGTCCTCCTCACTCTCCTGGCTTCTCTGTGGGAAACCACGCTGTGAGGACCACGGAATGCCCCCCAGCGGAGGCCTACCGACACAGAGCAAGGGTGTGTGTGAACTGGAAATGAGAAGTTTGAATGTCGCTTTTCAGATGTAAGAACCAGTCTGTGGGCTGTAGTTTAGATGTGGGAGTGGTGACATTCTAGGACATTGAGAAGTTTATGAGGACAACTAGAGATTGAGAGTTGGCACTAGCCACCACAGATGCAGGAAGGGAGGCCCTGGGGGCCATGGACGAGGACAGTCTACAGAATGGGTCTACAGCAGGTCTGCAGATCTGTCCCCTCCGTCAGTGAAGGGACTTAGTTCTGGTCACATGGCCATACTAGTTCGGGAGGAGCTAGGCCAGATGATGGGAGGAAGGCAGAGACTAAACATTTTTGGATCAAAAATCACAAACCAGAATGGTTAGCACACATGGGCACTCTTTGATTGTATTAACAAATAAGACACTAGGAATTTGCAGAGAAAGAAATTACTTTGAAATTTTTGTCCCCGCCAAAATCAAGCATGCAAACTTTGCAGCTTTGAACCGGAGGCTAACTAGGCATTGAGCATGTGGGAGGATCCAGGTTAGGGAAAGTGGGAAGAGTATAAATGAGGAGGCAGCAAAGGAGGATAGGATGCCTGCCAGACACTGACATACACTGATCTTCAAGAATGTGTTTCAGAATTGTGACAGTTCAGGATCACTGGCTGCCTTGTTAATTACAGTAACAGCCAAGACAAAGCCAAGTGAAACAGAAATCAAAAGTGACTGCTCTTTGGTATCAGCTTTTTGCAGAGAGAATTCCATCTAGATATTCAACTGAGAAGGAAAGGAAAACTGTTAATGAATTGTTAAGGAATTGAAATAACTGAAATGCACAAAAAGTCCGGGAGATAAAAGACAAAACAATNTGACTGCTCTTTGGTATCAGCTTTTTGCAGAGAGAATTCCATCTAGATATTCAACTGAGAAGGAAAGGAAAACTGTTAATGAATTGTTAAGGAATTGAAATAACTGAAATGCACAAAAAGTCCGGGAGATAAAAGACAAAACAATAAGCAAGAATTGGCTAAGGAGTAGCGGGGCCGTGGCCTTGAGCTGCTGAGATCTCTCTGGGAACCCACAGGAGGACAGGAGAAGAAATGAGTTCAAGTTATAGCAAAGGGGAATGAAGCTGGCTGGAAGAAAGAAAAATACTAGAATAGGCAAAATAGAGAATAGGATTTAGGCAAATTCAGATACTGTTTTACCCTGAGGAGGAGGGAGGTAGCTTGAGTAAGTGACTCTCCCAAGTACACGCTCCATTTCATACTGTTATAATCTTCTGCCTTTTGGGCTGCAGAGGCAAGATCACAGTGCAGCACACCCCTTCTGCTATGGGCTTCATGTTTGTGACCCCCAAATTCATATGTTGAAACCTAATGCCCAACATGATGGTGTTGGATATACAGGCTCTGGGAGGTGATTAGGTCATGAGAGTGGAGCCCTCAAGACTGGCATTCGCACCCTTATAAAAAGGGTCCAAGAGAGCTCCCTAACCTTCCTGCCTTGTGAGGACACAGAGGGAACACAGCTGCCTATGAACCTGGAAGTGGGCCCTCATCAGACATCAGATCTGCCAGCGCCTTGACCTTGACCTCCCAACTTCCAGAGCAATGAAAAATACACTTCTGCTCTTTATAAGCCACCCAGTCTATGGTATTTTTGTTATGGCAGCCTGAATGAACTAAAACACATCCCCAGCTCAAAAGTCAACCACGAAATCAGCCAATCTCTCGGTTCCCATCTCCAGCCGTCTGCCAAAAAAGGTTCCCTCCAGCCTCTGTACTGCCTGCCCCAGCATCCACTCACTCTCAGGTTCCTATGGGAATAGTAACCTGCTCAGGAAGGTGAACCAAAGGGGCAGGGCCGGGGTGGATCACGTCATGCAGTCTACTACAGAGTTGGTCTGTGACAGGCTGTGCATGTGCAGAATCCACGATCAAGCCCTCGCAGACCTAGGATCCACCATGGTGGGCCACCCGCCCCTTTGGCTAGTTCTCACCTTCACTTTCTCTCCCTCCCACATCAGGGGAGGCCTGGTTTCCATCCATGAGATATGGGATGCCAGCGGCCTGTCTGGAGACCATGGCTGCTTGTAGGAACCTACCCATTGGGCGGCACTCTCTCCGTCCTCCAGGCCCTGCCGGCCGTCCTGGCAGGAGCGAGGCGTGGGGCTCTCAGCCGACATCAGGGACGTCCGCTCATCACATACTTCTTCCTCGCTGTCAGAGGCCATGAATGTGAACATGGCCCTGCCTCCAGAAGTGCCTGGAAAAGGAGCACAGGGGTCTTCGTGCCACTCTCCTGAGGGGCAAAGGCAGTGGAGGGTGAGAGGTGGCTTTAAAACCTGGACACAGGTGCTGCCCACAGTGACCATCCAGGATGCATTTGTCAAAGGATTGCTATAGGGCTTCCCGAGTGGCTCGGTGGTAAAGAATCCACCTGCCAATGCAGGAAACACGGGTTCGATCCCTGATCCGGGAAGACACCACAAGCCAGGGAGCAATGAAGCCCATGTGTCCCAACTACTGAGGCTGTGCTCTAGAGCCCAGAAACCGCAACTACTGAAGACCACGTGCCCTAGAGCCCACGCTCCGAAACAGCAGTCACTGCAATGAGAAGCCCATGCACCGCAAGGTGCAGCCAGAGAAGAGCCTGAGCAGCAATGAAGACCCAACAGAACCGTAAGTAAACAAACATTTAAGAAAAAAGGACAGTCCCCAGGAGCCACGACTGAGGCTGCAGCGGTCTTGAGAGGGACTGGCTAGAGAGGATCCAGGCCATGGGGGCAAAACTGCCAACCAGAAACATCAGGGTCTCTCTAAACTCTCAGCACGCTCATCCATTCCATCTGACCACCATCTATCATGTGCCTCGGACACGTTTGTCCTAAAAGAAGAAAAATCAATCCAATGCGGCAAATTCTATAATCCAAGCATTCACTAAAAGGAACAGAAGGGACTAAATCTCAGAGATCAGGAGTGTTTTCTGGAGAAGATACCATCATGTGACGGACACAGATTCTCCCAGGTGGGAGGGAAGGGCAGAGGGCGTGAAGAACGTCTCAGCCCGAGCCTGGCACTGCCAGGGCTAGGGATGGGGGCACTGCCGTAGACAAGTGAAGGGTCTCCAGCGCCATGCTAAGGAAGAGTTCTTTGTCCCCTGAGGACACAGTGACAGATCAGATCTCTGGTTAGAAATCTCAGTCTGGTCACTGACTGAAAAAGGAGTAAAAAGAAGGAAAGGTGACCTCCCTGCAGTCAATGATGGGTCGTGAACAAGGCCTAAGGTAGCAGCACGATGGATGGGAGTGAGGGGAGAAAATCCATAGAGACAAGATGTTGGGGACACAGCAGGACAGAGTCCAGGACAATGAGCAGGCCGGGGGTAGGATGGAGGAGGTGGGAGAACAAGGTGTCAGGAAATCTGCTGAATGTAAATGGTTGAAAGCGGGGAGCTGCCTGAGAGGTGGCTGAGGGCCAGGGTCTGAGCTGGAGGGGAGGGAGATGAGAGTCATAGGTTTAGATGCTGTGGCCACGGGAGCAGTGAGCTGAGACCACGAGAGAGGAGCGTGCATATGTGTGTGTATGTTTGTGTTGGGGAAGTATAGCTGAGGGCAGGACCCACAGGAAAAACCAGAGCTGAAAGGGCCACAGAGGAAGGGGCCTGTCCTCTCAACACTGCTGTACTGCCGTGAGTGGCGTGTGGACCCAGCAGTACCATGTGGACGCTGGGGCAGCCCGAACACCTACCAACACCCTGGGCAGGTCAGCTGAGCCGCCAGCAGGGCCAGCTCCCCCATCACCTGCCTCCTGGGATCCTGGGGAGACTCACGCCAGTAGGAACGGTCAGGTCTGCTCTCGTCTCAAAGCTCATCTCCATGTCAGTGGCCCTCAGAATTTATGATCATTTTTATTCTATTTCTATAGTGTCTTTTTTAAAATATATGGACCATTTTTAAAGTCTTTATTGAGTTTGTTACAATATTGCTTCTGTTTTATGTTTTGGTTTTTTTGGGGGGAGGGGGGCCACTAGGCACACAAGATCTTAGTTCCCCAGCCAGGGATCAAACCCACATCCCCTGCGCTGGAAGGCTAAGTCTTAACCATTGGACCACCAGGGAAGTCCCTATGATTTTCAAGTGGAGAAGGCAGGCAGGTTCCTTCCACCGATGCAGACGGTTCTGTTCATCTTGGCAGAGGCTCTGAGGCTGCTGCTTTGTTGTGAAGACAGTGTCCCAGGCCATGGACTGTGTTACTCCCAGCTGGACTTCAGCTCCGTCCCCAAGTCCTGGCCCACAGCAGAGCCTGATCCTACTCACCGACTCGGGCCCTTACAGAAGGCTTCCCCGAGGCGCTTACAGGGAATTCAGAACGAGCGAGCTCAGGTCCCCCGGGTTCAGCAGAGAAACAAGTATAACAGCAACAGCAATAGTGACATCCGTAGGAAGCAGAATAAGGTAACTTTCGGGAGAGGTGACAAGGACGCTGTGCTACTGGCGTTAAGACTTGGGGGGCAATCCATCAGCGGTGGGCAGTAGATGTGTCACGTCTTCAGGAGGAAGTGGGACATGAAACGGGACACAAAGGTTAGGAGTATTTTGCCAGGCAGAGGCTGAAGTAGAGGGACCTGGAAGTAGCCTTGTAAGCAGATGGTGGGATGGGGGCCTTGACTGAAATTCTGAAACACCCAGCAGGCTGACGTGGCTGAAGCGTGGGGACCACGGTGGCAGTGACGGGAGGTGGGGCCATCCGAGGGTGGGGCCATCNAGCAGATGGTGGGATGGGGGCCTTGACTGAAATTCTGAAACACCCAGCAGGCTGACGTGGCTGAAGCGTGGGGACCACGGTGGCAGTGACGGGAGGTGGGGCCATCCGAGGGTGGGGCCATCCGAGGGCGGGCGAGGGGGCCTGGCCAGGGGAGGAGGAGCTGAAGCTAGCCAGGGGAGGGGGCAGCCAAGGTTTCTGAATTAAGGAGGGATGTGACCAGAGTATGCTGGGTGGGAGCAGAGGGCCGGCTGAGCACTCCTGCCTCTTCCCCAGCACCCCCAGGAGCAGTGCCGCCCAGGGCCCAGGAGGAGGATCTGCTCCTCAGCGCCCAGACCTTGGGACCAGCAGAGTCTACCTAAGAGCCCCATTAGAGGGGACTGGGCTGTGAGACCTTGGGAAGCTCTTAGCATCCTTCATCAACAGTAATGAAAGAAATTACCTAATGGAGACCCAGGCAGAAAAACTCTAAAGCATTCCTCTGCAAGGGTGGGCCCCGCTAGATAATCCTAAACATACACCTGCCCGGGGCCCAGGAGATGCCCTCACTGACCCTGTGGCAACGCTGAGTCCATTCTTACTCAAAGAGCCACAGGGAACACAGAGCTGGCTGCACCTCAAGCTAAATTAGGACATCCTATCTTGAACAGTGTAGTGGCTCTTTCAGTACTTTGTTTTGTCTGGGCTATGAATTAATAATTTAGTTACCATCTCCCTCCTTCTGTTCTTCCCACGCCTTTAGAGGCCCGGGATTTATCTTCGCAGTGACTGGAGGAGCGGATCAGGAGTTCCTGCATCTAAACGGCAGGGCTGCAGCCCCCAGGGCAGAGGTGAGGTCACCCTTCAGAGCCACAGCTGCCGGCAGCCAGGCTGCCTCAGTCCCTAGAGCAAAGCATGAGGGGACCGACAAATAAGAGGCTAAGAGGCTTCTTAAAGGAGAAAGGGAGCCACAGGGCAGGTGGGGAGAGAAAAGCAGGGGACCCACGATCAAGTAGGAGTTAAGTCCTTTCCAATTTCCATTTCTTCAGCCAGACACCAAATCCCAGGAAAACACGTCTGCCTCCCAAAGTCTGCGGACACACCCAGGGAGAGCACGTTTAAAAACAGACTATATCCCTTCCATGTGAAACTGCACTGCAGAGGGAGAAAGTCAGGAAACTACAAAACATGCTCTGTCATCCACCACATGTAATGCATGGCCTCCTCACCAGAAAACAAATGCTCCCTGAGCAGATTCCTTCCCTCCGTGGATGCTGCCCAGGACTCCCAGAAAAGCAGGGCAGGGAGGGGTTGTGGCCGGGAAGGGCTGGTCGTGGCTGTTGGAGCAAGGGCATCCTATCACAGCCCTCTGGGCCTGGAGGAGGTGGGGACAGCTGAAGGTGCTTCCTGGGGCTCCCAGCATCTGAGGGCATGGCTTAGGACTTTCAGAAAGCTGTAAGATGCTGGAGATGCTGTTTCCCACCATGGCCCAGGCCATCTGAAGGGTGGTGGCAGAGCAGCTGCTGAGCCCTCACTGTGTACTAAACACAAGTCAGGAATGTGGTACAGTCAGTCCCCTACATACGAACCTTCAACTTGCACACTTTTAGAGATTCGAACGTGAGTTTGCATGCTCATTAGCATGAGTTCACATGTCTAGCATATTTTTCAAGGTACTGTACTGTAAGATTAAAATTTTTCTGTTTGCTTTTTATGTATTATTTGTGTGAAAAGTATTATAAACCTCTTACAGTATAGTACTATATAGCCGATTTTGTTAGTCAGGTACCTAGGCTAACTTCATTGGACTTACGAACATATTGGATTTATGACCTCTTGGAACAGAACTTGTTCGATGCAGGGCACTTACTGTGCTGCCGTTATTCCTCATTTTACACATGAGGAAAAAGATTTTAAAAGCGGTAAGTTCAAAGTCATCCTTGGACCGAGGTGGTCAAGTTCTGTGCTCTTAAACACTATGTTAGGGTGCTTACTTAAAATGCAGATCCTAAGTTTCACTCTGGCCAAAGGTCCAGGGATCTGCATTTTGAGACAGTCTGGTGTTAATAGGCTGGTGTTAAACCCTCCCTGGAGCTGCTCCTGCCAAGTAATGAGATGCCCCAGCCTGGGCCCAGACTTGGTACTGAAAGTGCCCAGTAACACTTGTTGCAAGGGCAGGGCCTCACTCACCTACCTAGCACACCTGCTGCTCTGTACAAGTTGCTCGCTGAACGCGGGCGTGAAAGAATGAGCAGTCCTTTCTCCTGAATACCCTGTGGCTGGGCTGAGATCCACTGGGGAGGAGAGCAACAGGAGCTTTCTCAGACTAGGAGAGCTGCAGGGGGAGAATGCAGTGGTCTGACTGACAAGGTACGCATGCAATGCCCATCTGGAAGGAGGGTATGAAAAAAACTGGATCTCAAGCATCCCTGGTACAAACTGCACCAGCCTTTCTGAAGGCAGTAAACATCAAGAGCTTTAAAAACACTCATACCTTTTGATCCTGAAATGCTAACTTCTCGGAATCTGTCCTACAAAAATAATAAAAGATTTAGCTGAAACATGGTTGTTGCAGTCATTTATAATTTTTTTAAGTGAAAATGACTAAGATGTCTGATTTTGTATGGTAATAATATCCATCCGATATATGACTAATAAAAATCTTACTGCAAAGAATATTTGCTAACATGAAAAAAAAACCCAAGATGCTAAATTTAGTAGATTTAAAACCACAGATATAAGCACCTGAATTTTCTTAGAAAATGTATATATATATATATATATATATATATGAAGGACTGGCAAGAAATATACAACATTAAAGGTGCTTATGTTTGGATAGTGAGATTGAGGGTGACACATGATATTTTTCTGCATTTTTTAAAACTTCTATAACAAAACATGAATTGTGTNAATATATATATATATATATATATATATATATATGAAGGACTGGCAAGAAATATACAACATTAAAGGTGCTTATGTTTGGATAGTGAGATTGAGGGTGACACATGATATTTTTCTGCATTTTTTAAAACTTCTATAACAAAACATGAATTGTGTCTGCTGTTTTTTGTAAAGCTATGAATTTTTAAAAGGGAAATAACAAGTATCAACATTTAGACAGATTTTCTTCCATGCTGCCTTCTCCCACATCCCCTCTCACTGGACCCAGGGGACCTTGGGAAGCCGCTTTCACACTTCTAACCCCTCTCATTACCTGGCTCCTGAAGGAGAAAAGAGCAGCTGGGATGGATTCCTCTGGCTTCTAAGTTGGAACTGAAGCCTGAAGGTACTCTGCAATCCTTGGAGGGAAAAAATGCAGATAAACAGTCTTGCTAAATGTTTGTCCACATCAGAGCACTAGTGATGCCAAGAACTCCCACCGGGAGGCTGACTCACAGGCCGGTGGGGGTGGGGCTGGGCGACTCTCCGCCTGCTGATGTCAAATCCTATCAACCCCCATAGCAACCAGCTCTCCACTCTCTCCGAGGGAGCAACAGGATAATGCAGAGAAGCCAACGGGAGGAACAGGTGCCCGAGACTACATCCTGGAAACCCTTCCCAGAACAAGGCGCTGTGGCTGAAAACTCCTTGGATTAGGATGTACAACTAAACATCCAAAGAAGCCACCATTCACTCCCATTAATCAGCTGAATGGGATCCAAATGCTGAATGAGCCAAGCCAAGGGAGTCTGACCCAGGGAATTTCCCCAACCTTGCCTGTGTCAGCAGTTCCTGCAATTATCATGGAACCCTGGTGACCCAATTTCCTCAACCTGATTTTCATTTCAGAAAAATGCAAAGGTTTTGACCTTAAAATTTAAGGCCAATGGACCCAACTAGGAAACAGATTCCCACGCAAGTAGGAAATCGATTTTTAAATTCCATCGTAAACAAGAGTGCCTCAAGGAAAAAATATATGGAAATTTTGGTTCCAAAAAAAAAACTAGGAGTCAGCAGGTGGGGCCAAAGAGAAAGGCTTGGATCTGAGTAGTGGCTTTCTTTGTCTCCACAGACCTGACAGTACCCCTTTCTTGCAGTATTGAAGTACAGTTGACTTACAACATTACAGTAGTTTCAGGTGTACAAACAAAGTGACTTACAATTTTTTACAGATTACATTCCATATAAGGTTACTGTAAAACACTGGCTATATTCCCTGTGCTATACATTACGTTCTTGTATCATTTACTTTACACATGGTTGTTTGTCCCTCTTAATCCTCTTTTATTTTGCACCTCCCCCTTGGTAACCATGATCTGCTGGTCTATTTTTGCTTTTTTTTTTCCAATTCTCCTTATAATATTTATTGGAGGAAAACAAAAATACTAATTCAAAAAAATATATATGCACCCCCATACTCATTGCAGCATTATTATTTTTTTATTAATTTATCTTTAATTGAAGGATAATCACTTTATAGTACTGTGTTGGGTTCTGCCAAACATCAACATGAGTCTGTTTCTGTTTTGTCTTGTTTGTTCATTTTAATTTTCGGTGCTCCCTCAAAGAGGGCAGCAGTGGTTTTAAAAAGGTCACTTTCTGTGGTCACAAGGCTACTTCACAGAGCTCCCATGACTCCTGCGTTCCCAGCCTTCCCTTATATGGGGTGAGGAAATTCCCTTAGAAATTCCCACAGTTTGCCTGCCTGCCTATTTCCCTTGGCTCGGGCACCTGACCATGTAATGGGCCCTGGCTGACCGTCATCCATCTGTCCAGCCAGCCAGCCCATAACATGATGCACATCACTTGCCGGATGGTTTTCCCCAGAACAGGGAGGTGGCCTCAGCTGGAGCAGGGGCCCACGTTCCCCAGGGAGGCCCTGAAGTACCGCTCCACTCTCCTGAGTCACAGGGCCCAGCTGTCCCTCTGGGGCCTTCTGAACCTTGACCCAAGCTCTAGATTTCCCTCTGTCTGCCCTTTCCTACTCAAAAGTGCTCAGTAAACGTTTTCTCTCACTTCCTGAAGGAGCCTGGAAAAGGGGCAGTTTGGAAGTGACAGAGGGATGCTGCGAAGGTAGCCACACTGGCAATGCGCTACCCCGCCACCTTTGAGCAGTCTCCCACAAATCGTGGTTTTGCTTTCAATGAAAAGCAGCAAGACAGCCATCAAAAAGCTGAGCCTTAGAAATGGACAGCGTTTGAATCAGCTAGCCAATGGATCTGAACCACATACTCGGGCAATTTAGCTTCACACGACCCACTTCCTCTTGTGTAAAAAGTAAGACAGGCACACTTTGCAAGATGACTGTAAAAACCAGAGCTAATGTGTAATGTGTCCAGCACAGAGTAGATGTTCAATAAATGGTAAATTATAATGAAATAAAGGCAGGGACACAGTGAGAGCGGACAACGGAAGCCTGCTGATGGCCCCCTTGGAAAGCTACAAAAATGCTAAACCATCAAACATGAGTTGAGTACCAAGGTCACTCCTCACTCAGGCCCTGGGTGTTTTCTTCTTCATCCCCAGCCCAGGGCATGCTGGCAACATGAACATTCTGTCAAACAAAAGGGCACGTCCATAGACTGAGGTCAGAGCTGGCAAGGACCTTCCGGGTCATCCAGTCAGCACCCCATTTCATACTTGGGAAAACTGAAGCCCAGAGGGACAAAAGGACAAGGGCCCACGACCAGAAGCCACAGTTATGGCTCAGGTCTCCAAACTGCCATCAGGAGCTCTTACCTACTGCTCTAAGTACTTGAGAAGGTCACATACTCAGTGGATTTCCAAGAACACTCAATGAAGGGAAAATTCTGAAGGCATAATATATTAACACAAAAAGCAGGATACGAAACTTCACCTTCAGTTTCCTACTTCTAATATTTTAATACACGAATACAGGTATGTGCATAAAGTACTGTAAGGAAGTTCATGTTAAGAGTGGCTCTTTGGACTGAGGGCTAACAGATGACTTAAAGAAAAAAGTTTCCCGAATTTTCTAGAGTGAACACATATTGCTTTCATTTTTTAAAAGTCAGAAAGTTTCTGGTTAAGGTACAGCAGAAAGTGAGTGCCCGTCAAACTTTTCTTCCCATTGTTCCAGAAGACTATATTTTAGCAAAGACAAATAAGCAACCCATTCTCCCAGGCAATGGAAAGAATGGACAGTAATCATTCCCCTCCCAGACATCCGGTCTTCACTGAGGATCACTTTGAAACTAATTCTGCCCAGACTGTAATCACACAGCAGCCTTACCACCTCCTGGTCAAGAAGCCAACGCTGATTCTACAAGGCTTGAAGGCCAGGTCAGATGCAGCCAGCTCAAGGTGAGGAGAAACCCCTAGGCCCTGGCCAGGAGCAACATGCAGGGTATGTCAACCTCAGAGCCCTTTGCCTTCCACCCCCAGCTGCTGGAGTCCAGGGACAGGTGGAAATATTTGCAGAAACATTTGTTGCCTTGCCAGTCTTACCAACTAAACAGTGTCTAAAAGTCAAATCAACAGGTGAAAAACAGCCAAATGTGTCTTCAATAGAAACATAAGGTGACCTATACACACAATGCTTTATTTTCTTAAAAAAAAAAATTTTTTTTTTAGCTTTGCCAAGTAGCTTCTAACAGAGATCCCACAGCAATGTCCTGGGCAGTCGTGCAGGCACATGGGTGGGGTGTGAGAGTGGGAGGTCTCCCAAGCAAAAACTCAAAAGATGCAGAAGACACAGCCAGCTGGGTTCAAATGCTGGCACTCACAGTCACACAAGCCACACAACAGGACAAGGTCCTTCATTCCCTGAAACTTAGTTACCCCTTCTGTAAACCTTAGCTTCCCCTTTCCACTTCAGTGTGATGGTAACTCTTTAGATAACCGTGACAACTACTGTACAAAAATGGCTTTTTATTGTATATAACAAACTTATAAGTGATGTTATTGTCATTATTACCATCAATGATGTAAGAGAGGGGCCAAGGTAGGTGGAACCTCTCGTTCTGGCAAAGCCTGTGTGCATGTGTGCAGAGGGGCTGTGAGTAGGCACAGAGGAGCTGGTGGGTGGGGGCAGGGCGAAGGGCCCCGAGGCACAGTTGAGCAGCAGCCTCTGGCCAGGCTGTTCTTTGTCCTCCTCTTCCTCAAACAGACAGGCTCAGAGCAATCACCTCCCAACCCTGCATACATCAGATTCTTGGTACATAAATACTTCAACACCAAATGATACAGAATTTTTCCTGAAAACCCAAGGCACCATCATCCCACTCCACAGTAACATCCCACGAAGTCCTCCACCTCCAGCCTCTGCCCTGAATGCTCCCACATTCACCCAAGGCAAGAACCTGGATGGCCTGCCTCATGAGTGGCTGAAGCTGCAGCTTTGAGCTGCAGACAGGACTTCAGGCCCCTTCACCAGCTGGGCCCAGAAAACACAGCTGCTAACACACTTTCCTGCCCCCACACAGCCACATTCACCCAGGGGGGAACCTGAAGCTCACACACCTGCAGCAGCTTATACAAAGCCTTTAATTACTACCAAAGATCTTAGCCGAAGTCCTTGGAGACTCACGTGTTCTACAGAAGGAGCTACGTTGACTCAGGGCCATCCATGTGCGAAGAGCTCCAGTCCATAATGATCAATTACTCTCAGGACAGACTGGCAACCCACGCTGCCAATTTTGGGTCAACCTGGCTCTGCGATTGCTCTGGATGGGAACCGCCTCTCAGGCTCTCCATCTGTAAATGAGGATGCAGCTACTGCGACAATCCACAGTTCATACCGTCAAAAGGGAATACTCATTAAGTCACAGACTGGGGCCTTTCACCCAGCTGTCCAAGGGCCGAGGTCTAGTCCCAGGTCTGGACAAGAGAACTAGAGTCCAGAAGAACAGGTTCGAAGCCTGGCTCTCAAATCCTACCTGCGTGACCTTGAACAAAGTCACTTTAGCTTTGAGGGCTGAGTTTATTCATTGATAAAATTTGGGATGGGAATTAGCTCCTGTTTCGGGTTCATTCAGCTTTTCATAAAGCACATTCTGGGAGTCTCCTCAGAGCTGTAAATGCCTGATCAAAAAACAGCTAAACATCGCAGATAACGAAACTAAGGGCTCCAGGCCCGTCCTTAGGTCCTGTTTCTCACGCCGGGGGAAAGACCTCCGCCTCCCCTCCTGCCACTGCCAAGCAGAGCCCGGGGCCGCGTGTCGCAGGCCGGCAGGACCGGGTGCCCATCCAGCCAGGAGGGAGGAACACAGTGCCGCGTCCGCACGCCTTTGAGACCCACGTGCGCTGCTCCTTTAAATGTTCCGGCCCTTTAACAGATCGCACCTCGCCCACTCCGGCGGGGGCTCCGGCGGCAGGGAGAACCCGGCCCCGCTGAAGGCCCGAGGCCTGGAGCCGCTCTCCGCGCTCCTTCCACTCGCCAGTTCCGGGCCAGCCCCCACCGCAGAGGTCCCGGCGCCCTCCCCTCCCCAGCCGCTGGGGCCGCAGCCCCGGAACCGCCCTGAGGCGCGACCAGCCGCGGCGAGGGGCGTGCGGAGGGCAGGGCCCAGCCTGCGGAGTGCAGCTCCACCTCGCGCCCTTCGAGCGGCGGGCGACCGGGCCCCCACCCGCGCGCCCCATCCAGTCGGCTCACCTGCTCCGCCGCGCTGCTCCAGCGGTGTTTACGCGGCTGGCCGCGCGCCCGGCAGACCCCTGGCCAAAGACGAGACAGTGTGAGAGCCAAAAGAACAATGACTAATATGGACTGGAACGCGGTGCATGTATAAAAATACATGAGTTCATTTAAAAGATAAATAATAAAAAACCTTTGGATTCAGTCTAGAAAAGGAAGGAAATCTTTGTCACAGACTACAACATAGATGTACTACAACATGACATTCTACTCCATTATATAAGCCAGTCACAAAAAAGCAGTATGATTCCACTTACATAAGATGCCGAGAATAGTCAAATTCAGAGGCAGAGTAGAGTGGTGGCTGCCAGGGGCTAGGGGAAGGAGGATTGAGGACTTGTTGAATGGGGACAGAGCTCCAGTTCTGTAAGTCGACAAAGCTCTAGAGATCTGATGCACAAAAATGTGAAGGTACTTAATGCTACTGAACTGTACACTTAAAATGGTTAAGGTGGTAAACTTTACATTTATGTGTGTTTTTACCACCAAAGTATCAACAAACCAACCTTTGGGTGCTGCTAGACAAACAATTTGTTATTCTGGAAACTGGTTAAAGAAAGGGATGGAGTTAAGCATTTGTCCTGCCTTTGTGGTCTCAAGACCATCCCCATGGAAAAAAAATGCAAAAGAGCAAAATGGCTGTCTGGGGAGACCTTACAAATAGCTGTGAAAAGAAGAGAGGCAAAAAGGAAAGATATAAGCATCTGAATGCAGAGTTCCAAAGAATAGCAAGAAGAGATAAGAAAGCCTTCTTCAGCGATCAATGCAAAGAAATAGAGGAAAACAACAGAATGGGAAAAACTAGAGATCTCTTCAAGAAAATTAGAGATACCAAGGGAACATTTCACACAAAGATGGGCTCGATAAAGGACAGAAATGNCGACGCCACGCTCCCCTGTCCACGTCCGGCCGCACTGGAGCCCGGGCACCGCGTAGGCGAGGAGCCGGGCTTCCCACCGGGAGCCGCAGGGACCGGGGAAGAACCTGACATTGGACTGAGCACTGACCTGAGAGGGAGTGGAGGCCGCACCTGTAATGTGAGAGGGCTTTGTGCACCATGGGGCGGTAGTGCGCTTGCTTCGTGGACAATCTCCTGTCTTGCAGTTTTAGGTTTCGGCATCCCCCCACCTCCTCCCACCCCCAGGATTTAAAAGGGAGCGCTAGAGACTGGTGTGAGCTAACATCTTGAGAATTTTCCTGGTCTGTTTTCTAGAGCTTCCAAACTACCAGGAGCACTAGATCAAATTAAGCATGGATGAAATTACTACCCATACCCTGAGAATTGACGTAAGTTGTTTCCAGGATTTGGGGTCCATGGGGTGAGTTGAGATGGTCGGTCAGTAATCTATATTTCTGAGTAGCTTCACTTAAAATAAAAAATTAAGGGGAAATCCATGCAACGTAAAATTAACCATGTAAAGTGTACAATTCAATGGCATTTAGTACATTCCTGATATGTAGGTTGGGCTTCCCTGGTGGCTCAGAGGTTAAAGAGTCTGGAGAAGGAAATGGCAACCCACTCCAGTATTCTTGCCTGGAGAATCCCATGGACGGAGAAGCCTAATAGGTTACAGTCCACGGGGTCGCAAAGAGTCGGACAGGACTGAGTGACTTCACCTTCACCTTCATCTGCAATGCAGGAGACCTGGATTCGATCCCTGGGTCGGGAAGATCCCCTGGAGAAGGAAATGACAACCCACTCCAGTATTCTTGCCTGGAGAATCCCATGGACAGATGAGCCTGGTGGGCTACAGTCCATGGGGTCACAAAGAGTCGGACACGACTGAGTGACTTCACTTGATATGTAGGTGGTTCAATCCCAGCCACCTTGGTCTATTGCCAAAACATTTCCATCAATCCAAAATAAAACCTCCTACCCATTGAAATGTTTTTTTCACATCCTCTTCTCTCCTCAGTCCCTTGCAACTTATTGACCTATTTTAGATATTTCATATAAATGAAATCATAGGGTATGTGATCTTTTGTAACTGACTTCTGCCACTTAGCATAAATGTTTTCAAGGTTCATCCACACTGTGGCGTGGATCAGCACTTCATTCCTTTTTAAGACTGGATAATATTCAGTTACATGTATATCACAGTTTGTTTATCTGATCATCCACTAATGGGCCTTTGTGCTATTTCCACCTTTTGGCAATTGTCAATGGTTCTGCTACAAACATATGTGTACATATATTTGTCTGAGTACCTGTTTTCAGTTCTTTGGGGTATTAGGAGTTGAACTGTTGTTCTAGTTCAATTTCAGTTCTAGGAGCTGAATTGCTAGATCATATGGAAATTCTATTTTTAACTTTTTAAGGAACCGTCAAACTGCTCTCCATAAAGCTGAACCATTTTACACTCCTACCAGCAATGAACAGAGGGTTCCAATTTCTCTATATCATCCGTCACTTGTTATTTTCCATTAAATGTATTATTATTATTGTTGCCTTCCTAGGGGGAATAAAGGTTTTGTTTTGGCTCTACCTGTTAATTGGTGATGTTGAGCATCCTGCACTTGCTGACCACTTATATATCTTTGAAGGAACATCTATTCAAGTCCTTTGCCCATTTTTAAAAAGGTTATCTTTTTGTTGCTGAGTTATAAGAGTTCTATATATATTTGCTCTATATCAGACTCCTGTCAGATACATGATTTGCAAATATTTTCTCCCATTTTGTAGGCTGTCTTTTCACTTTCTGATAATGTCTTTTATTGCGCATGCATCTGCATGCTCAGTTGCTCAGTCATGTCTAACTCTTTTGCAACCCTGTGGACTGTAGCCCACTGAGCCTTAAATGGGATTCTCCAGAGGATCTTCCTGACCCTAGGATCAAACCCACATCTCCTGTGCTAACATATGGATTCTTTACCACTGTGCTACATGGGAAGCCCTTTAATGTACACAAGCCTTTAATTTTGATGAAGTCTGGTTTATCAGTTTTTTCTTTTACTACTTATGCATTTGGTGTCATATTTAAGAATCGATTGCCAAATCCAGAGTCGTTAAAATTTACTCTTCTTCCAAGAGTATTACGGCTTTTGAACTTGCATTTAGATTATTGATACATTTTGAGTTAATTATTGTATATGGTATGAGGTCTAGGTCCAGCTTCATTCTTAGGCATGTGGTTAATTGTCCTAACACCATTTGTTGAAGAGACTGTTCTTTCCTCTGGTGAAAGGTCTTGGCCTCCTTGTCAGAAATCAATGGGCTATAGATAAATGGGAAAAAAACCAAATTTAAAAAAAAGCTATTTAAATGGAAATTAATCCAAGATGGAAATGGGGCAAGTCAGCATTTTGACAGACAAAATAATGATCCAAAGAATAACCATTGATGAATTAGAGAAATTAATTACAAGTAACAGAAAGAATTATTAAGTAATAGGTTCTTAAAAGTATAAGGATCCTTGAGGGACACAAACTCCAACTCTAACTGATGTATGAACCATCTCTGCAGAATCCCTAAGAAAGGACTGCCCAGGCATGTTTCTTATTTTGGGAACTTTCAGTATTGTAATGTGGGCTTCCCAGATGGCGCAGTGGTACCCACCCCCACCCCCCAGCTGGAGTAACAAATGGCAACACATTCCAGTATTCCTGCCTGGAAAATCCCATGGACAGAGGAGCCTGGCAGGCTGCAGTCCATGGGGTCGCAAAGAGTTGGACATGATTTACCAACTACACAAGCAGTGTACATATGTTAATCCCAAGCTCCTAATTTATCCCTCCCACCACCACCTTTCCCCTTTCAGTTCAATTCAGTTCAGTTCAGTCGCTCAGTCGTGTCCGACTCTTTGTGACCCCANAGATGGATTTTCCTATCCATGGAAATAATTTCAATCACCTTCTTGCATATACAAGTGAACTCACAGCAGAAAAACCTACAGTACGCACTCAGTACAGGACAGAAACCCACACAATTTCCTAGAAATGATAGGATACATGATCCTTCCTGAAGTTGCAAATCCATGCATAAATCAATCATGAACATGAATAATTAGTAATGAAATAGTTGTGTTCGGATCGGTACTATAATAAAATTCTTTCCTGATGGGGTTTAAGAAATGGATAATCATTTTTTGTTTATTAATTTTTGTGTGTTTTCTTTTCCTGTATGTACACTTTTATATAGTCTTAGATAGGAACTATTAGTAATATACACGTATAGTTTTAAAACAAAGCAAGATATCAGAATCTCTCTTTCCATACCCACGTTCCACCCAGTTACTACATGCTATGGGACACCATACTCTTAAATTTCTTTTTTCACTGCATCCACCTTCCCAAACACCCCTTAACAGGCATATCTTTTCTCTTCTGTGAATCTCAGTTTTCTGAGACTTGGTTCCTCTAACCGCTATCACATTTGTTTCCTCCTTATCCTNAGTTACTACATGCTATGGGACACCATACTCTTAAATTTCTTTTTTCACTGCATCCACCTTCCCAAACACCCCTTAACAGGCATATCTTTTCTCTTCTGTGAATCTCAGTTTTCTGAGACTTGGTTCCTCTAACCGCTATCACATTTGTTTCCTCCTTATCCTTTACATATCTCACAAAAATGAATTAAAATATAGTTATCTTGTTTTTTGAACACTTCTCATGGACAAGTCAAGTTTCCTCCTCTTTCTGAAATAAGACTAGATTTCACCATGGTTTTCATTCACTAGGCTGAGCACAGTTACTTCATTACTAATTCTTCAATATGCAAGCATATTCATTATCCGTTTATGCATGGATGTGCAACCATAGGAAAGATTGTATATTGTATCATTTATAAGAAATTGTACATGTTCCTGTTTCATAATGATTGCATCCTATGAGTATCCCTGATTTGAACTGGATGTATAAGCAAGAAATTGATTGAAATTCATTCCATTGATAGGTAATTCAGAAATCCAGCTTTGTAAAATACTGTTTTATCATATTATCATAGAAGATGTTNGTCCGACTCTTTGTGACCCCATGAATCGCAGCACACCAGGCCTCCCTGTCCATCACCAACTCCCGGAGTTCACTCAAACTCACATCCATCAAGTCGGTGATGCCATCCAGCCATCTCATCCTCTGTCATCCCCTTTTCCTCCTGCCCCCAATCCCTCCCAGCATCAGGGTCTTTTCCAATGAGTCAACTCTTTGCATGAAGTGGCCAAAGTACTAGAGTTTCAGCTTTAACATCATTCCTCCCAAAGAACGCCCAGGGCTGATCTCCTTCAGAATGGACTGGTTGGATCTCCTTGCAGTCCAAGCGACTCTCAGGAGTCTTCTCCAACACCACAGTTCAAAAGCATCAATTCTTTGGTGCTCAGCTTTCTTCACAGTCCAACTCTCACATCCATACATGGCCACTGGAAAAACCATAGCCTTGACTAGACAGACTTTTGTTGGCAAAGTAATGTCTCTGCTTTTCAATATGCTATCTAGGTTGGTCATTTGGTAACCATAAATTTGTTTTCAAAGTCTGTAAGTCTGTTTCAGTTTTGTAAATAAGTTCATTTGTATCATTTTTTTAGATTCCACATGTAAGTAATATCATATGATATTTGTTTTTCTCTGTCTGACTTACTTCATTTAGTATGGTGATCTCTAGGTCCATCCATGTTGTTGCAAATGGCATTATTTCATTCTTTTTTATGGCTAAGTAATGTTTCATTGTATATATATGTACCACATCTTCTTTATCCATTTCTCTGTTGATGGACATTTCAGTAGAGTCCATGTGCAGACTGTACTCCTGTCACATGTAATCACTGAGGCTGCTGTTCCACTATCTCATTGGTCAGCCACTGACTTGACATAGATCTCCTTAAACACCTGGAGCCAACTCCTCCCACTCCCAAAGTGAGAAGAAACCTCTCCTGGTCGTTATAGATTGGTCCTGAACTGGGTACTCCTGCTGCACTTAACCACGCCGCCTGAACTCTGCCTTACTCTTTACTTTCTGCTTGCATGGAAGATCAGCCAAAAGTGCAAGCCTAGGGTCCTCTTGGATCTTTCCTGAGCCTGTGTCTAGCCCTGGACTTGTGTGTTGCAGTCTGGACTCCCTGGTAAAAGAGGTAGCACTTCAAAGCCTTTTTGCTTCCAGTATCTTCCTCTGTAGCCTCCCCCTTCCAGACTTTTTTGGTTGATCTGCTGCTTAACCTATCTGCTGCCTCTTGCCCCAGACAACTATGGGTCCTGTATGTCTTTGTGTGTGTTAGCTGCTCAGTCATATCTGACTCTTTGCTGCCTCATGGCGTGTAGCCCACCAGGCTCCTCTGTCCTTGGAATTCTCCAGGCAAGATTACCGTTCCCTTCTCCAGGAGATCTTCATGACCCAGGGAGATCAAACCTGGGGTTCCTGCATTGAAGGTGGATTCTTGACTGTCTGAGCCACCAGCGAAGCTTCTGTATGTCTTTTAAGTCCCTTCAAAAGATGCTCCTTGGGAAGCTACTCTAGTCTGAGGGAAGTGAAGCAAAGGTCAGCCTCTGTCAGTGCCTCAGGGGACTGCCAGCTGGGGCACAATGGAAAACCACATTTTTGAGAACAAGGTCTGTGTAGCCCAGTCTGGCACCAGTAAGCCAGCAGGGGTTCAGGCTGTTTGTCTTCCTGGCTGCTGCTGGGAGAATGGGAGGTGGTAGGTAAAATGCTGCAACAATTTCTTACCGAAATTTAGCAGCCTCTTTCTTCATGAGTCACTCCACTGGTTGTTCTAATTTTTTTTATTTTTATTTTAGATTCCAGAGTCCTAAAAAAGCTGATTCTGCCAGTTTTTATAAGCCTAATGGTTGCTTAAGTGGAGGGACTGATTCTTGAAGCTCCGTGTCTGTCATTTGCCATAACATCATTCCTGAATAGCCTCAGTTTTACCAGTGGGCACTATTGATTGAACAGGTTTCTCCTTGAAGCCATGCTCTCCTGTTTCCCTTCTTCATGGTGAACTTCACCTCCTCTGCCCTTTTTTGCTTCCAAGTGTCAGTGGGGTTCCGTTCTCACCGTGCCCATTCTTCTTGGGGAATCCAGCCATGACCCAAGCTGTCACCTCTGTGTTGATGAATCTCCACTTAGACCTCTCCTCAGAGCCCCAGACATGGGGACCACTGTCCATGGACCACTCCACTCAGAAATCCCACAGATCACTCTAGGTGAAGCTGTGTGAGAACATGGTGGTGATAGCCGGAGCTCAAGCAGCCACCTTGGACCATGTCAGCCAGGGGAATGGAGAATCAGTAAAATGGAAGGAGCTGTGTCTTTGATAATTGTGGAGCCACTAGCTTAAAATTGCTTACCTCCTTACTCTGTCTGAAGCTGCTCTGGTGGCTCAGACAGTGAAGAGACTGCCTGCAATATGGAAGACTGGGTATCCATCCATGGGTCGGGAAGATCCCCTGGAGAAGGGAGTGGCAACCCACTCCAGTATTCTTGCCTGGAGAATTCCATGGACAGAGAAGCCTGGCAGGCTACAGTCCACAGGGTCACAAAGATTCAGACTTGACTGGGCAACTAACACTCTGTCTTAGGGAGGAAAAGCAATTTTATCTTGTTATTTGTGAGTCCCTCACATGGAACTAAACCAAAGTTTGCTTAATACACAAGATGCTTCCAGCCCTATTCCCCTTACACCATTGCCCCACTGGCTGCACTAAAGCACACACAGCTCTCACCACTAGCATCCCTCTGCACAGCACCTACTGCAAGGGATTATAGAGGTCTAGTCGCTTGTCTTCCTCACTTCCTGTGACCATCTCTAGAGCAGAACCTGTACATTTCTTGGATTCCTGCCATGTGGTCAACTTTCTTAAGGCAAGAAAAAGAGGGATAGGGAGTGGATGTTCTTGGATCCCATTTTAATGGCCCTTACATTTTACCTATCTTACTTTAACTGTTAGAGCAACTCTGTGAGAGGTGGGACATTATTATTGCTCTTTTATATGGAGAAATGGAAGTTGACAGAGACAAAACTGGTTTCCCAAATGTACATGGATATTGAGGGGCAGAATTAAGTGAGAACCTCAAGTGTGTCTGGCCTGATGTGTAAGCCCACTCTGGGCCACTTAGAAGGTTCCACGTCAGAGCATTGGCTGGGCTGTGGCTGCATGATCTTTGATGAATTAATTCCTTTCATGCTTCTCCTTTGAGACTCTCATTCTCAGCTGCTTTTCGCATGCTGGTTTGTGAAGGATGAGTAAGCGCCTTTCTGAGCCTGACCTCAGTTCAGAAAGGCGTGGCTTCTGCTTCAGTTTTTGTTGTTCAGGGGACTTGAAGCTTCCTCAAAAAATTAAAAATAGACCTACCATGTGATCCAGCAAATCCAATCCTGATATTTATCCGAAGAAAATGACAGCACAACTTCAAAGAGTTATACACACTCCAAATACACATGCCTGTGTTCATTGTACTATTATTTACAATAGCCAAGATAGGGAAGCAACCCAAGTGTAAATAATTTTTAATTTTTTGAGGAACCTGCATACTGTTTTCCATAGTGGCTGCACTAATTTGCATTGCTACCACTAATGCACAAGGGTTCCCTTTTCTCCACATCCTTGCCAACACTTGTTATCTCTTATCTTTTTGATAACAGTCATTCTGATAGGTGTGAGGTGATATCTCATTGTGGTTTTGCTTTGCATTTTCCTAATGATTAATGATGTTGAGCATCTTTTCATGTGTGTTGGTCATCTGTATATCTTCTTTGGGAAAATGTCTATTTAATTCCTCTGCTTGTTTTCTAATTAGGCTTCTTTTTTAGTTGAATTGTTTATTTTGGATATATTATATATTTTGTATCTTAACTCCTTATCAGATGTATTTTTTGCAAATACCTTCTCCATTCAGTAGGTGTCCTTTCATTTTATTGATCGTTTCCTATGCTGTGCAAAAGGTTTTTAGTTTGTAGTCCTATTTGTTTATTTTTGCTTTTGTTTCCCTTGCTTAAATAGACAGATCCAAAAAATTATTGTTAAGACCAAGGTTGAAAAGCATACTGCCAATGTTTTCTTCTAGGAGTTTTATGATTTCCTAAAACCTGTGGTTTAGGTCTTATGTGTAAGTCTTTAATCCATTTTGAGTTTACTAAAAGTTTTTGTTGTTGTTTTTTTTTTTTTTGATTTGCTAAAAGTTTGATTTATGCTCTTAAAACTGAGAATTCCAAAAAAGCTTTTGTTTATGTGAATTGTATCTGTCAATATTTATCACATTAGAAATTAAAACTGAGAAAGTTAAAAATTGTTTTCATTTTAAAGTAATAACAACCAGTGATATGTTAACATAACATTTTAATGAAAATAACTGTATTTTACCCCAAAGAATTAGTGAGGAAAATGACATTGTTTTACATTTGTGGTAGGCAGAATAATGTCCCTCAAAAATGTCTAAACCCTATTCCCTAGGACCTGTGAATATGTGACTTTAAATGACAAAAGGGATATGTGAATGTGATTGGGGTTAAGGACCCTGAGATGGGGAATCTTCCTAGATTGTCCAGGTGGATTTAGTCACATCCTTAAAAGTGTGGAACCTTTCCTGGCTATGGTTGAAAGGAGATGCAGCCACTAAAGAAGAATCAGAGTGGAATGTAGTGTGTCTGTCTTTGAATAGAGAGGAAAGAGACTTCAAACCAAGGAGAGCATGTGGCCTCTAGAAGCTAGAAAAGGCAAAGAAACAGTCTCCATTAGAACCTTGAAAAGGGGCATAGCCCTCTGACACCTTGATGTTCACCCTGTAAGAGGTGTATTGGACTTCTGCCCCGGGGAACTGTAAGGCAGTGTGTGTTGTTAAGCGACTGTGTTGGTTTTTGTTTTTGTTTTAATAATATCAAGAGATAACTAATACAACATTTTGGCAGATTTCTTTAATGTCCAGCTTATAAGAAGACCATTGGATATTCACATCTGCTTCTACATTCAGTCTTTTGTGATATGATGCTTTGGTTGAAGTATATAAAGAAAATTTGACCTTGTGAACTGTTAAAGTTGGAAAATGTAAGAGAGCTTCAATAGCCTTCTCAAATCACTGGGGATCATTCTGATGCTACACTAAATTTAACAATTGTAATTTCCTAATTTTTAGGTGCAAAGTGGAGCCCGAAGTGATATCAATGAACTTTTCATATCCGTTGCATTAAAATCCATTGATCTTTCTTGCACTTTAATGGATCTTTTTACCCATGCATGATTTTATAACATCATGTATTAAGTGTCTAGAAAAACGTTGATTCACTGAACTATGCAGCTCTTCCAAATGTTGACATTCTTCATTAAATGATATAAAAATATAAAATTTTAATATCACCAGTAGTCTTCTCTAAAATAGCTGGGAAGCTATTCAAGTCCCTATGGCAGATACAAATTTTCTAGAATTCTCGTGTCATTAGTAACACATACCATCAGCATTTTCCCATCAGTTGTTTCCCTTGAAATAATAGGCTCACTTTGTTCATTTTCATGAGAATGTCTGCCAGGTACACAAGTCTGAATAACTTTCAGCTGGCTGTCGTACTTCCAAGCAAAAATGATACTCTCTAGAGAAAGCAGCTACTGCAGCTTACATATGAGTATAATCACAGAAGTGCTTTTCATGGAGATGACCAAGATGCTTCAGATTGTAGCAGTAAGGCTTGATGCCAACTTTCCATTTCACTACACAGAATATTCAAAATATTATGCAGCTATGTTATATAAAAATATTACACAATCAAGGGTAGAGATTAAACAAAACTGGCAATTTTTACTGCTTTCTTCTGTATGTTTTCAGTTGAATCTGGCGCTTTTAAAAAGTCACTGATTCACGGCCATGACTGTTATAATGGTGACCAGTACTGTTTTGTGCCACCGAGTTTCCCCCACACTCAGGCCCCAGAAGTTTTATCTACCATTGCTTTTGTTCCATCAGTGCCCATGTCACCATGGTGAGAAAGAGTATTAATAAAGTTTTAGTATTAGTATGACAATCATGTTGCCCTAGCGGTCTGCAGATCATGCTTGGAAAACCATCCAGTTGAAGCTGTTTTCTCTCAGGCCTCTACCTTCGTTCCGTGTTTCTATGATACGTAGTGGGTGGGCTTAGCATTTTGGTGTTTGTTTCTTTAAGGATGTGCATATCATCTTGTCATGTTCTTACAAGATTTTTGAAGTTATCAAACAGTGTATACTTTGTAGACAGCTCAGAAAACATTTTTTTTAATAGCCTGTCTGCCGCTTTGTTATTTTCTTGGTTGTGTGTACCAGTCTACACGTTTGGGTTTAGGAAGGAAAGTAGTAACTGTCCAGTAGTCATTCCCACTTAGTGGGGAATGACTTCATTGAACGTGGAGGGGAAAGATGTAATGGATGTTAAGGAAATTAAACAAGGAGGCCATGAGACTGAATGGCTCTAATGCCTTGGTGCCCCATGCGAGCAAACCAAAACCTAAGCCAGAGTTAATGCACTTCAATCAGCGAAAATGAAACTTGAGAGCCACCAACTGCAAACAGCCAACTTGGCTTTTCCAAATAAGGCAACTAACTGCTTACGCTTTGGCCAATCAAATAATCTCCCTGTTTTGCTTCTCTGTCAAACCCCTCCCTAGCTCCTGTCAGTGGAAAGCTCTTCATCGCCTTTGGTTTGGTGCTGTCCAATTCAAATCAACATGAACTCAAATAAACTTCTTTTTTTTTAATGTCCCTCAGTTTACCTTTTCACATGCATGTGCGTGCCTGCTCAGTCACTAAGTCGTATCTGACTCTTTGCCACCCCATGGACTGTAGCCCGCCAGGCTCCTTTGTCTGTGGGATTTTCTGGGTAAGAATTCTGGAGTGGGTTGCCACTTCCTCCTCCAGGTGATCTTCCCGACCCAGGGATCAAACCCACGTCTCCTGCATTGGCAGGTGGATTTTTGACCACTGAACCACCTGGGAAGCCCCTTTAATGTGTATACATCTGGACAATACTTAATTTCATTACACATTGTCAAGTAGAAAGCTACAGTCAGTCATAGACACAGTCAGATTTATCATAAGACACATAGTCAGGGACCAGGGTATGGGGTTTGAGGCCGGCAGAGTAACTGGAAATTGAGGGAGGCCATCCTGGGAAAAAGGAGCCAAAGAGGGGAGAGCCCCCTGAAAGGCCCCCCAAATCTGCATGTAAATTCCCCCCAAAGCCATGGCTGACCTCTTCACCAGAGATGAAGGGCATTTTATTTATATATTTGGCTGCTACAGGTCTTAGTCACACATGTGAATTTTTTATGTAGTTGTGGCATGTGGGACCTAGTTTCCTGACCAGGGATTGAACGTGGGCCCCCTGCATTGAAAGTGTGGCCTCTTAACCACTGGACCACCAGGGAAGTCCCATGAAGGGCATTGCATAATAATAAATTTTAAGTTGGCCCCGTTCAGATTTTTGCTATGAATATTTTCTGAGCTAACACAAAAGATCAGAAGAAACCGGACACCCAGCCAGTGTCATAAGAATTGCTTAGTGTGGGAAAAACTCTCACACATGTAGTGCTAGGAGTGCTGTGAATATCATAGTAATGTGAGAGTAAAGGAGAGATGCCCTGGAAGAGGACTGAGGTTTTCTTTAAAGCCACATAAGGTAATAGTCACAAGTTCCAGGGATTAGAACCTGAATATTTGGGGGGATCATTACTTAGTCAACCACAGCCCAACCCTCAGCTCTCATAGTCATGTCTATCCTGCACACAAAACAGTCACCCCATCCAGGTGTCTTCCTACATCTCAACCCACGACAGCAGCATCTCAAGCCCCAGGTGTCTAAATATCATCAGCGACAAAGCTCAAAATTTCATCATGTTTATCATCTAAAATCAGTGACATTGGGTATGATCCATCCTGGAGCAGAATTCCTCTTCATCTCTGGGCTTGTAAAACTAGAAAACAAGTTATCTGCTCCCAAAATACAGTTGTGGCACGGGTACAGGATAACAGCTGTAGACGTTCCCATTCCAAAAGGGAGAGAATTGCTGCAACGACTGAGCCCACACGGCACAACTAGAAAGTCTGTGCGCTGAAATGAAAGATCCTGCTTGCCACAGCGAAGACCCAACGCAGCCAAATAAACATAAAAAAGAAAAGGGAGAGAATAGAAGAAGAGAGTCACCAGCCCCAAGCAGTTTTGAAGCCCCACCAGCCAAACTCCCATTAGGATCCCTGCCCTGGCCCCTGCCTCCCCATCTTCCTTTTTCTTGAAAGTGTGGCGTCTGTTTGCAGCTGAGTAGTTTTATCTGCCTGTTTCTGGCCTATAGAAGCTTGGTGACCACTTTCTTTCATTTCACCCTCTCAGTTTGAGTTGGCAGTTTTCGAACATTCTGAAAACCCTTGTGTATGTCATGGAGATTCACACCATGAAACAGGAGGCTCCTGGAGTCCCCCACCTCTACTCTTGGCTTCTGGCTTCTGCTCAGATGGCTGAGGGGATGCACAGTCACGTGTCTCATCTCCTCAGTGCTAACATGGCCCTCCCACCACACCCTTGGCCCTCTTTCCACTGTCTGCTTTTCGGACAGTCAGTCTCCGAATTAGCGTCTTTTGCAATCTGGGATAGGTTGAGAGTTTCCCAGATCATCAAGTCTTGGTTCTTTCCTGCTTAACAGTTCTTCCCTCAGTTTATCTGTTAGCTCTGGAATTTTACTGTAAGCAGCGAGAAGAAACCAGGCTGCACCTTCTGCACTTTGCTTGGAAACCTCCCCAGCTGAATATCCAGGTGCCTTGTTTGCAAGCTCTGCTGCCTTCAGGCCTGGAGGACACAATTCCACTAGGCTTTCTGCCTTGATAGACTCTCTTTCTTTCAGTTTCCTGTCACATGTTCCTCATTTCCTCTGAACCTTTGCTAGCTGCACCTTTAACATCCACTTTTTTTTTTTAACCAACAGTCTGTTTATAATAATCTAGATATTCTCTTAAGATTACGTGGGCTTGTCCACTGTGCTCTTCACTTGCGTCTGAGCCATCATTGACAGTGTCTTTAACAACCATATTTCTACTAATAGTCTGCTCACAACGATCTAGGCTTTTTCTATCATGTTTCTCAGAATTCTTCCAGATTCTATCCGTTTCTCAAGTCCAGAGCTACTCCATTTTCAGGTGTTTGTTATAACAGCACCCCTGCTGCTGCTGCTAAGTTACTTCAGTCGTGCCCGACTCTGNCCCACCCCCCAGGTCCCAACTCCCCTGCCCCTCCCCAACCAGGCCCTCACCTTGACCACGCCAACCAGTAGGCTCAAGCTGATGATGAAGAGCATGGTGATAAGCAGGAAGCTGGAGACCAGTTCGGCTGAAAGGCAAAGAGAGCGGTGAGGGGCCCAGAAGTGCCCCCTAGGGAGGCATTCCAGGTTCCAAGGGCCACACTCTGGGAACCTCTGGTGTGGGCACTATACCAGTGAGCAAGAAAGCCCAGGCCCCGCCCTCCTGCAGTTCTCAGTCTTGAGAGGCTACCAAGTTGCAAACAGAACATTTCGGGTAACAAAGACGGTGTAAGAAAGGGAGCAGGGTGGCAGGGGCCTGGGAAGGCCTCTAAGGAGGTGGCCCGTGAGCCAGGAGGCCAGGCAGGGACCCCAAGACAGGGCCCAGCTCGGTGTGGTGGGTGCAGCATGGGGAGGGTAGCGAGGTGGGAGCAGAAAGAGATGAGAGGTGAGACCAGAGAGGTGAGCAGGGGCTGGAGCCCAAGGTGAGGAGCTGAGTGATGGGCGCCTGTCTGGGCTAAGCAGGGGAGAGTCCTGCTGCCACTGCCGCTAGTCCAGCCTAGAAAGGCTGGTTAGGTTTGCAAAGTGGGTCAGTCGCTCAGTCATGGCCGACTCTTTGCAATCCCATGGACTGTAACCCACCAGTCTCCTCTGTCCACGGGATTCTCCAGGCAAGAATACTGGGGTGGGTTGCCACCCCCTTTCTCCAGGGGATCTTCCTAAGCCAGGGATCGAACCTGGGTCTCCCGTACCATGGGCAGATTCTCTACTGTCTGAGCCACCTAGCTCCCTCCTATTTGCTCTCACACCTGGAGACTTCGTACGGACACGTGGGAATTTCTCCACTTGCAGACGTCAGAAGGGACGAGTGGCACAACCTCAATTCCAGCTGCTCCCCNGATGTAAGAGACTCAGATTTGATCTGAGAAAACTCCCTAGAGGAAGGCATGGCAATCCATTCCGGTATTCTTACCTGGAGAATCCCATGGACAGAGGAGCTTGTCAGGCTACAATCCATAGGGAGTCAGACATGACTGAAGAGAATTAGCACGCATGCACACACACTTTATAAGGACTGTTTGCAGGTGATAGGAACCTGGCAGAGTCCAGGAGAGGGTGTGAGGAGACGGAGCCCCAGGAGGAGACCTGGGGGAGAGCATGCCCCCTCCCTGGTCCTGGTAGATGGTGGGCAGCTGGTCAGAATGAGACAAAACAGTCAGTCAACAGGTGGTCTAGTTCCCTCCCCCTCTACCCTTCCTGGTGGAGGAGCTGCTGCTTTGGAGCAGGCAGAGAGCTGTGGGAAACAGCCTGGGGATGCTGAAGCTCTGGATACACTAGGGGAGGATGGCAAGAGTTAGGGCAGCCAGCCTTCCTGCCAGTGCCTCAGCTCAGCACAGCAGCTGAGGGGTGCCACGGTCAGAGAAAGGCTGTCGCACGGGTACCAGGAAGGCAAGAGCCGAGTTTGGGGACTCAAACTAGTTGAAATTCCAATGGAGGGAGTAGATTACTATCAACTAAATTTGCAAGAGTAATGGCCCAGATTTTACACCTCATGGGCCTCTCGTTTAGGGTTCAAAACCATAAAAAGGCAGAGAAAGTGGACCCAAGGGGATTTTGAGAAGGAGAAGAGGTGTGTGTTGGGGGACACAGAGGGTCAGGGGATGTTTCTCCATCCTTCATTCCAAGTTGAGTTGGGGGAGAGGCTTTGGAGGAACCACTCACAAAGTTTGAAACGTGTTCCCTGCCCTTGGGTAGCAGGGAACGGGCCTGTCTGAGAAGGGCAGGCACTGGGGCAGTGTGAGGACTGCCTGATGCTCCTTGTGGACAACAAGTGTGTGAGGGTTGACACAGCACTCCANTTCTGAGCTAACACAAAAGATCAGAAGAAACCGGACACCCAGCCAGTGTCATAAGAATTGCTTAGTGTGGGAAAAACTCTCACACATGTAGTGCTAGGAGTGCTGTGAATATCATAGTAATGTGAGAGTAAAGGAGAGATGCCCTGGAAGAGGACTGAGGTTTTCTTTAAAGCCACATAAGGTAATAGTCACAAGTTCCAGGGATTAGAACCTGAATATTTGGGGGGATCATTACTTAGTCAACCACAGCCCAACCCTCAGCTCTCATAGTCATGTCTATCCTGCACACAAAACAGTCACCCCATCCAGGTGTCTTCCTACATCTCAACCCACGACAGCAGCATCTCAAGCCCCAGGTGTCTAAATATCATCAGCGACAAAGCTCAAAATTTCATCATGTTTATCATCTAAAATCAGTGACATTGGGTATGATCCATCCTGGAGCAGAATTCCTCTTCATCTCTGGGCTTGTAAAACTAGAAAACAAGTTATCTGCTCCCAAAATACAGTTGTGGCACGGGTACAGGATAACAGCTGTAGACGTTCCCATTCCAAAAGGGAGAGAATTGCTGCAACGACTGAGCCCACACGGCACAACTAGAAAGTCTGTGCGCTGAAATGAAAGATCCTGCTTGCCACAGCGAAGACCCAACGCAGCCAAATAAACATAAAAAAGAAAAGGGAGAGAATAGAAGAAGAGAGTCACCAGCCCCAAGCAGTTTTGAAGCCCCACCAGCCAAACTCCCATTAGGATCCCTGCCCTGGCCCCTGCCTCCCCATCTTCCTTTTTCTTGAAAGTGTGGCGTCTGTTTGCAGCTGAGTAGTTTTATCTGCCTGTTTCTGGCCTATAGAAGCTTGGTGACCACTTTCTTTCATTTCACCCTCTCAGTTTGAGTTGGCAGTTTTCGAACATTCTGAAAACCCTTGTGTATGTCATGGAGATTCACACCATGAAACAGGAGGCTCCTGGAGTCCCCCACCTCTACTCTTGGCTTCTGGCTTCTGCTCAGATGGCTGAGGGGATGCACAGTCACGTGTCTCATCTCCTCAGTGCTAACATGGCCCTCCCACCACACCCTTGGCCCTCTTTCCACTGTCTGCTTTTCGGACAGTCAGTCTCCGAATTAGCGTCTTTTGCAATCTGGGATAGGTTGAGAGTTTCCCAGATCATCAAGTCTTGGTTCTTTCCTGCTTAACAGTTCTTCCCTCAGTTTATCTGTTAGCTCTGGAATTTTACTGTAAGCAGCGAGAAGAAACCAGGCTGCACCTTCTGCACTTTGCTTGGAAACCTCCCCAGCTGAATATCCAGGTGCCTTGTTTGCAAGCTCTGCTGCCTTCAGGCCTGGAGGACACAATTCCACTAGGCTTTCTGCCTTGATAGACTCTCTTTCTTTCAGTTTCCTGTCACATGTTCCTCATTTCCTCTGAACCTTTGCTAGCTGCACCTTTAACATCCACTTTTTTTTTTTAACCAACAGTCTGTTTATAATAATCTAGATATTCTCTTAAGATTACGTGGGCTTGTCCACTGTGCTCTTCACTTGCGTCTGAGCCATCATTGACAGTGTCTTTAACAACCATATTTCTACTAATAGTCTGCTCACAACGATCTAGGCTTTTTCTATCATGTTTCTCAGAATTCTTCCAGATTCTATCCGTTTCTCAAGTCCAGAGCTACTCCATTTTCAGGTGTTTGTTATAACAGCACCCCTGCTGCTGCTGCTAAGTTACTTCAGTCGTGCCCGACTCTGTGCCACCCCACAGACAGCAGCCCACCAGGCTCCCCCGTCCCTGGGATTCTCCAGGCAAGAACACTGGAGTGGGTTGCCACTTCCTTCTCCAATTCGTGAAAGTGAATTTGCTCAGTTGTGTCTGACCCTTAGCGACCCCATGGACTGCAGCCCACCAGGCTCCTCCGTCCATGGGATTTTCCAGGCAAGAGTACTGGAGTGGGTTGCCATTGCCTTCTCCTATAACAGCACCGCACTTCCAGGCAAAATCTGTATTAGTCAGCTCAAAAAAACAACACACATTCACTCTCTTCTATCAATAGCTCTGAAGGTCAGACATCTGAAATTAGTTTCATGGGGCCAAAACCAAGGTGCCTGGGTGTGCCCACTCCAGAGGCTCTAGGGGAGAATCCATTGCCTTTCCTTTTCCAGCTTCTACCCGTTTCCTCCTGCAGATTCCAGCTTACATTGCTTGGCTCATGGCTCTTCACATTTCTCTCTGCTTCATCATTACATCACCTGCTCTTCCATCTCTATAATCAGATCTCCCTTTGCCTCCCTTATAAGTACTCTTGTGATCACATTTAGGGCCCACATGGATAATCCAAGATAATCTTCTCATCTCAGGATTCTTAACATAAGCCTATCTGCAAAGACTATTGCCATATGTGGTGGTGAATTTTGTGTGTTGACTTAACTAGACCGCAGTATCCAGACACTGGGTCAAGAATTACTCTAGATGTTTCTGTGAGGGCATTTTTTAGATGAGATTGTCATTTGAATCAGTAGACTTAGAGTGAAAAGGATTACCCTCCATTATGTGAATGGGCCTCATCCAATCCATCAAAGCCTTAATAGAAAAATATCAACCTCCCTGGAAGAAGAGGGAATTCTGCCAGCAAATGGCCTTTGGACTCAAGCTGCAGCTCTCTCCTGGGTCTCCAGCCTGCCAGCTACCCTGCAGATTTTGGATTTTCCAGCCCCTACAATTGCATGAGCTCAGTTCCTTAAAATCTCTTTCTCTCTGTATAACTTTACACACACACACAGCCTGTTAGTTCTGTTTCTGTGAAGAACCTAATAGATCATATAAGGTAACATAAGTTTCTAGGAAATAGGGCACAGTTAACTTTGGAGCCATTGTTCAGTCTATCACAAACATCATCAATTCTTTTCAAGTGCATATGGAATATTTATCAAGATTGACTCTATGCTGAACCATAAAATAAGTCTTGGTACATTTCAGTCTTACATAGTATGTTCTCTTTTGACAACAGAAACAAATTAGAAATCAATAATAATAACTAAAAAAGTCCCACATATTTGGGACCCATATGGGTGCTCAGCAGCACCCATAGGACAAGGAAGAAATCACTAGAAGAGTGAGGGACTATTTCAAGCTGAATAAAAATACAATATATCAAAAATTAAAGACTTCAGATAGGCAGTGCTTAGAGTAAAATTTATAGAAGTAAATGCTTACAAGAAGAAAGATTTAAAGTTAGTGACATGTCGATGTATGGCAAAGCCAATAGAGTATTGTAAAGTAAAATAAAGTTAAAAAATTAAAAAATAATAAAATAAAAATATAAAAAAAAATAAAATAAAGTTAATGACCTGTTTTACCTGGAGAACTAAAAGAGTGAGTTAAACCCAAAGTGAGTAGCAGAAAAAATAATAATGATAAGAACGGAAATCAACAAAATAAAAAACAAATGATAGGGGCCTCCCTCCTGGTCCAGTGGCTAAGACTGCGCTTCCAGTGCAGGGGCCAAGGTTGTTTGAAGTTTAAATTACTTTTCATGGGAAGAGGGTAGTGACAGGAAATGACCGGATAATCCACTTTTGACGTGTATCAGATGGTACTAAAGCATTTGAGAAACCTCATGGGATTATGCCATAAATGGTCAGACCTTTAGTCAAGTTCAGATGCCCAGGTAATAGTCTCCCACAAAGCAACAGAATGCATGTCAGTTTGCGGCATTTGTCTTTTAAAGCCTCTTCAGTATTTTTGGCTTGAGGACCACTTATGCTGATAGCATTCATAGAGCTCTCTGCAGATAACACATTTTGAAAATATGTAAAATAATTGCATAGAAAGGAAATAGAGATATAGATATACTTTGAAACTAGCAAATTATTTTCCTTGCTACAACACTTCTCTTTTCCTCTAATATATATTTACAGACAGCGTTCATGGAATATTACTGCCATAGTACAAAGAATGGCTTTTGTGGATTTCTTCTTACACGCTGCAGGAGGGCCAGCTTTTGTTTTGGGTGTGGCTATCTCACACAGCAGTGTGGTATATCAAGCCCATTAAAATGATCTATATTTAAAAGTACACATTTAATTTACTTACTTAAAGTTCAGTTGGTAAAGAATCTGCCTGCAATGCAAGAGACCTGGGTTCAATCCCAGGGTCAGGAAGATCCCCTGGAGAAGGAAATGGCAATCCACTCCAGTACTCTCGCCTGGAGAATTCCAAGGACAGAGGAGCCTGACTGGCTACAGTCCATGGGATCGCAAAGAGTTGAACACAACCGTGTGACTAACTTTCTTCCACTTTTTCAGGGAACTGGACCCCACATGCTGCAACTAAACGTTTGTTTGCTACAACTAAAGATACAATGAAGATGGAAGATCCTGCATGTGTGACTCGGAGAAGGCAATGACATCCCACTCCAGTACTCTTGCCTGGAAAATCCCATGGATGGAGGAGCCTGGTAGGCTGCAGTCCATGGGGTCGCTGAGTCAGACACGACTGAGCGACTTCACTTTCACTTTTCACTTTCATGCATTGGAGAAGGAAATGGCAACCCACTCCAGTGTTCTTGCCTGGAGAATCCCAGGGATGACAGAGCCCAATGGGCTGCCATCTGTGGGGTCGCACAGAGTCGGACACGACTGAAGTGACTTAGCAGCAGCAGCAGCAGCAGCATGTGTGACTAAGATCTGACACAGCCAAAATAAATAAATAAAAGAATGTAAATTTCATGTCTACCTTAAAAAATAATAAATTAACAAATCCAAATGTTGGTTCTCTGAAAAAGATTAATAAAGCTGACAACCCTAGGAAGACTGATTAAGAAGGAAAAAAGAGAAAGAAAACATAAATTATCAGTATCAGCAATGAAAGCGAATCATCACAAATTCTACAGATGTTAAAAAGATAATAATAGAATATTATAAATAATGACACTAAATCTGACAACTTAGATGAAATGAGACAATTTCTTGAAAAATCCAAATGATCAAAACTGACATGAAAATAAATACAAAAATTTAATGGTCCCTTTTTACAAATATTGTCTATTACAGATGTTGAATTTCTAATTAAAAATCTCCCCATAAGCAAAATGTCAGAGCCAGGTAGTTTCACTGGTAAATTCAATAAAACATTTAAGGAAAAAATAATAGTGTCAATCTTGCATAAATCCTTTCAGAACACAAAGGAGGAGGGCAGAGTTTCCAATTTGATGACACCAGCAATAAACAATCTTGAAGCCAAAATATGACAGAGATGCTTTAAGAAAAAAGATTACAGATCAATATCCCTCATGAATATGGATACATAAATCTTTAACAAAATGTCAGCAAATTGAATCCAGCAATGTATAAAAAGAAAAATACATCAAGTCAATGGGATTTATCCCATGAGTGCAATGTTGGGTTCATATTGGAAATCAATCAACGTAATTCATTGTACCAACAGAATAAAGAAAACCATATGACCGCCTCAGTAGATGTATAGAAGAAGCATTTGAAAAAAAAAAAAAGAAAAATGCAATACTCATTCATAGTAAAAATCTCAGAAGACTAGAAACACAAGGGAATTTCTTCATTCTGATAAAAGTCACCTGTAAAAAACCTGTAGCTAATATACATAATGATGAAATATTGAATGTTTTCTCCTAAGAAAAAGACAAGAATGTTCTCACTTTTATTCAACACTGTACTAGAGCCATAATGATTCCAACCATGCAAAGGAAAATAAAAGGCATAAAGATTGGGAACGGAGAAGAAAAACTATATTTACAGCTGACACAAACACATATAAAGCATCTATGAAACTACTGATAAGTGAGTTTAGTAGGCTCACAGATTACTAGGTCAATATGCAAAAGTAAAATGTATTACCCTATACTCACAGCAAGCACATAAAAACGGAAATTTAAAAATCTCTTTTTAATAGCATCCAAAAACAAAAAAAAATTAGGAATAAAAAGTTCTCAAAATGCATGTAGAACTCTACCATGAAAACCACCTGACAATCATGAAGAAATTTAAGGAAATCTAAACCGATGGAGAGAGACACCATGCTTACTTACCTGTCTGTTCTCTCCAAATTTATCTATAAATTCAATGTTGTGCCAGTTAATGTCTCAGTGTCTTCTGGTAGAAAATGACATGGTTAAAAATTTTTAATGGAAATCTAAAGAACCTATAATAGCTTAAACAATCTTGTAATGGAACAGTTGGAGGATCCACAAAATCTGATTCAAGATTACAGTGGTAATCAAGACAGAATGGTATTGGCACAAAGGCAAATAGATCAATGGAAGAGAAGAGAGAGTCCACACTTAGATAATCAATTGATTTTTTACAAAGTTACCAAAGTAATTCAATTAGAAAAAGTCTTTCCAACAAATGGTGCTGTAACTATTAGATAAATGTATAGAAAAAAATGAGCCTTGTCCCCTATCATAGACCTAAACATAAATGCCAACACTATAAAACTTCTAGAAAAAAATTTAGGTGATTATTTTCATGACTTTGGGATTAGGGACATTTTCTCAGAGCAAACACATGAAAAAGCAGTAAACAAAATTAAAAATTGATAATTAGACTTTTTGGAAATTGAAATTTTCTTCTTCTAATAGACACTATTAGTGAAACCAAAAGACAAGTCAGATTGTTGAAAAAATTTTGCAATACGTATATTTGACAAAACACATCAAGAATCTGTAAAGAACTGGAATAAATAAATAACAAAAAGACCACCCAATTAAAAATGAGCAAAAGACTTCAACAGATACCTGACAAAAGAAAATAAACATGGTTCAAAAAGGAGTGAAAAGATGTTCAACATTATTAGTCACCAGGGAAATGCAAATTTAAACCCCAATGACAGTTTCTTCCCCTGACAGTTTCTCCCCCTGACAATGCCAAATGTGGTGAGAACCAGCAAGCAGCTGACACTCTTACACAGTGAAAGTGTTAAATAACCCAGTCATCATGGAAAACTGTTACACATTCATCCACACTATGACCCAAATGTTCCATGCCTTTCCTAAGTATTTATCCAACCGAAGTAAAACATAATGTCCAGAAAAAGTCTTGAATGAGAATATCCATAGCAGCTTTATTTATGTGTCAAAAACTGATGACAGCTCTAATATCAACAATGGATAAAAAAAAAATCATTGCATGTTTACACAGTAGAATATTCAGCAATAAAAAATAATGTACTGATAACATGCAACAACATGAATAAATCACAAAAAAGTATTATAGTAAAAAAAGCCAGGCATACTAGTACATATGGTATGATTGGGTTTGTAAAAAAATTTAAGAATGGACCAATTAATCTATAGGCTGGAAATCAGAACAGTGGTTTCCTGTAGGGGGTGAAGATTAACTGGGAGGTGGTATTAGGAACTTTCTGGGTGACAGAATTGTTGTATATTTGTCAAAGTGGTGGTTATATGAGTATTTACACATATATCCCGGAGAAGGCAATGGCATCCCACTCCAGTACTCTTGCCTGGAAACTCCCATGGATAGAGGAGCCTGGTAGGCTGCAGTCCATGGGGTTGCTGAGTCAGACACGACTGAGCGACTTCACTTTCACTTTTCACTTTCATGCTTTGGAGAAGGAAATAGCAACCCACTCCAGTGTTCTTGCCTGGAGAATCCCAGGGATGACAGAGCCCAATGGGCTGCCATCTGTGGGGTCGAACAGAGTCGCACACGATTGAAGCGACTTAGCAGCAGCAGCACACATATATCCAAACTCATTGAATTGTATATCTAGTATAAATATAAAATTTATTGTATGTAAATTTCAATATATTAGATACACTTTATCAAATGTATTTAATATATATTTATATTTGTTATGGCATTCCAGTATCTGAAAAATAAGTGCTACTTAAGGTGATGGTCAAAGACACAATAAGATATATTTAACTGGGTTTTTCCCCTACTCTTTTCTTGTCTATTGTAAACACGCAATATCATAAAATAAATAGCAAGGATTGAAAACATTTTTGTTGTCTTCTAAAATACTTTCTTTTATCCAAAGCTTAAAGAGTCTTTGCTTAAATAGAAACTTGAAAACATTTTTCTTTTCTATTTTTTTCTGTAATTCTCTTTAATCTGTCCAGAATTTGAAAGGGAGAATGCTGGATTCCAGGGGTAGAGAGGAAAGGGCTTTCTTTTCACCTCTTAAGTTCCTTTCCTGGACCTTTTTGCCTCTAGGTCCTGCTTCTTCTGGCCAAAGACAAGTGATGGTAGATAAGCAGGAGGCAGATATTCAGCTGAGAGCCGAGGGTCACACTCTCCTCAAAGGGGCACTGGTCCTTTTCCTGCACATGACTATCTTTGTCTAAATAGCCTCATTTTCTGATTAATACAGCTCAAAATTAGCCCATTTCCTTGAAATTAAGACAAAAGTACAGTCCTGGAAACACTCAAAAGAAGACAAAGCCAAATAGTTATTTGAAAAATAGGAAAATGCTCTAAATGGAATAGTATAATCATCCTGTGATACTCACGGAGTGTTGTGCATCTGATAAATATGGATCTTTGGGGAAACGATGGTTTGATGATTGGCTCTGGGCTTTGTGCATCACACCTGGGGAGCTGGGGGCAGTTGAAAGTACATGAGGTAAGAGGGGCCTGAGTCTGATTTACAGAGTTTTCCTAGTGCCAGGCTTAGTGGCATCTACACTTTATTCTCAAATTAAAGAGCAGCTGGTCTTGGTACAAGTTGAAAAGAACATTGATTTCAGAGCCTTTTTCAAAGTTAGGTCTACATGACAACCACTGTCAGCAACAGCAACATCTGCAGATACAAGAAGCAACAGGAAACTAGTGTTGATCTTCCAGAGATATTTATAGTGCTTTTCTGAGGGTGTTTAAAGTTGTGAGGGGCTTCCCAAGTGGCTCAGTGGTAAAGAATCTGCCTGCCAAGCAGGAGACAGGTTTCAGTCCCTGGATTGGGAAGATCCCTTGGAGGAGGATATGGCAACTCGATCCAGTATTCTTGCCTAGAAAATTCCATGGACTGAGGAGCCTGGCAGGTTACGGTCCATGGGGTCGCAAAAGAGTTGGACACAACTTAACTACTGAACACCAGCAGCAGCAAAACCATGAGAGGAGAATTATCTGGGAATTGTGAATGCTGCAAAACATGATGATAGGATAAAGTTGTGTGTCTCCAGCTTACGTCGATAAGTAATTTTATCCTCCCTAATCACTGTGGGAAGCACTGGACAGGTGCATGGCTTAGAACACGCTTTAGATTTCTTCTGTTCAGACTGATGTAAGAATCAGCATATGATCCACAAAGGGGAAATCAGCTATGGTTTTCTTAATTCACATCAATTGGTTGTAAATAACTTGTGGCTGTTTCCAAAAGTTCAATCTACCCCAGAAAGGACAAAGACTTGCCAACAGAGAAAGTATTAAAGGAAATGTCTGGTCCACTCTTTTAGAAAGGTTTACCATTCAGAGTTCCCGACGGACACTGGGTGGTCGGTAGCATTCCCCGCAGAGATGACTCTGAAGGGACTTCTCTCTGGATGAATTCCGTCCTGTTGGCTTGTCACCACCCTTCTCCTGCATGCATTATTCCTGAAAGCCTGGACCTAAGCAGCGCTAACAGACTTCCCTTCTGCTCAAAGAGAAAAGCAAATGTTAACCCTGCTTCTACTATTTCTGCATGTTTTTCCTCCTAATTTTCATCTCTCTTGTTCTCACTTGATGGTTTGGAGGATGAGCGGTGATGAAAGGTATCTGAAGGGTGGAAGGTACAAAAGATCTTTTCTCAATCTTCCTCCCCAACAATTGCCCAGGTACTTCCTCCCTTGATGACATCAGCGCAGTCACAGTGATTCATCTGGATCCCAGGTGAGGGCTGAGTTCCTTTTTATTCCATGCTTCCTTCCAAGCCCCTAGTGATGTTCCTTCAGGGCCCTAACACATTTATTCCCTCTTCTTCATTCCCTTTGACTACCACATGTTCTTCTTGTCTTTGCCTAATAACCATCTTATTCTAAAAACTTTATTGAAATTTAAAAAATTGTTTCTTGTTCATATAAAATAGACTGTAAATATATTTTTAAAACACTTTAAAATCTAGTTATAACATTTTAAAATGTATACTGTTCTAAAGTTCTCAAATTGTAATCTGTTCCTAGACCATCTCTGCTTCTGTTTTTTGTTTTTTATTGTAATTTTATTTTTAATTGTGGTAACGTAGACATAACATAAAATTTACCGTCTTAACCATTTTTAAGAATACAGTTCAGTAGTATTAAAGTATGTTTTGCATTGTTAGGTACCCATCACCACTATCCATCTCCAAAATTTTTTTAAATTACTAAACTATTTTTAAAGCAGTTTTAGGTTCACAGAAAAATTGAGCAGGAAATGTAGAGTTCCCATATAGTCCCTTGTTTCTACATAACCTTCCCTACTACCAACATCCTGCACCAGAGTGGTACATTTGTTATAATTCACGAACCCACATTGACACATCATTATCACCCAAAGTTCTCCAAAACACAATTCATCTTGTAAAATGAAATGGCATCCCCGTTAAACAACAACTCCCCACTCCCCATTTCCCCCAGCTCCTGGCAACCACCATGCTACTTCCTGTCTCTGAATTTGACTACTCTGGGTACCTCTTATATATGTCAGTTGAGTCGCTCAGTTGTGTCCGACTCTTTGCAACACCAAGGACTGCAGCACGCCAGGCTTCCCTGTCCATCACCAGCTTCCGGAGCTTGCTCAAACTCACGTTCATCGAGTCAGTGATGCCATCCAACCAACATCTCATCCTCTGTCATCCCCTTTTCCTCCTACCCTCAATGTTTCCCAGCAACAGGATCTTTTTCAATGAGTCAGCTCTTCCCATCAGGGAGCCAAAGTACTGGAGTTTCTACTTCAGCATCAGTCCTTCCAATGAATATTCAGGACTGATTTCCTTTAGGATGGACTGGTTGGATCTCCTTGCAGTCCAAGGGACTCTCAAGAGTTTTCTCCAACTGCTGCTGCTGCTGCTAAGTCGCTTCAGTCGTGTCTGACTCTCTGTGACCCCATAGACGGCAGCCCACCAAGCTCCCCCATCCCTGGAATTCTCCAGGCAAGAACACTGGAGTGGGTTGCCATTTCCTTCTCCAATGCACGAAAGTGAAAAGTGAAAGGGAAGTCGCTGAATCTTGTCCCAACACCACAGTTCAAAAGCATCAATTCTTCGGTGCTCAGCTTTCTTTAGAGTCCAACTCTCACATCCATAACGACTACTGGAATAAGTAGTCATATATATATAAATAGGATCACACAATTTTTGTTCTTTTGTGTCTGGCTCATCTCAATTAGCGTAACATCTTCAAGGTTCATCCATGTTATTACATGTGTCAGAATACATTACTTTTCAAGATAATGATATTCCATAGTAAGGATGGACCACATTGTAGTTATCCATCCATTCATCAAAGGACACTTGAGTTGCTTCCATCTCTTGACTATTATGAACAATGCTGCTATGAACATGGGTGGATGAATATCTCTTCAAGACACTGATTTCCATTCTTTGGGGTATATATCCAGAAGTGGAATTGCTGGATCATATAATGATAATTTTATGCTTAATTTTTTTGAGGAACCACCAAATTGTTTTCCACATAATGTGTGCACCACTTTACATTCCCATTAACATTGCACAAGAGTTCCATCCTCAGCAACACATTTTAATTTCTCTCTTTCTGTTGGTCTTTCTGTCTCTTTTAAAAAAATTTTTCATAGTAGCCGTCCTAATGGCTGTGTGGTGGTACGTGCGTTTACTTTTTAAGCTTTTACAAAAATCCTGGTGTCTTTTAGTCACAATCTGATTTCCTTCAAATCCAAAGTAGGCACTTTAGAATCTTATTTGTATTGACCTATATCAGTTGTTTATCTGTGTATTTTCTTTCTCAGAATGTATACAAAGGAGCACCTTCTCTGATTCAAGTGTACCTGAGCTGATATCTTCAGATGAGAGGACAATTTAGCCAGCAGAGACACCTGTCCCCATGGAGAGTACCTGGAATTATTCAGCCAGGTTTCCTGGTCTGGATGCCTCCCCTTCCTCTTATGCCATCCCCTGGAGACCTCTCCTAAATCTCTGATCTCCCCGAGAGAGAATAGCCTTCCCAAAGACAGATCTCTTTCTGTGGCAGTCTGTGGTGCTTGGATATATTTACAGATTATATGTTGTGTGTGGATTTTTTAGTAGTAGCCTGCTTTCCCGATGGCTCAGAGGGTAAAGAATCCACCTGCAGTGCAGGAGATGTGACTTCGATCCCTGGGTCGGGAAGATCCCCTGGAGGAGGGCATAGCAACCCACTCCAGTATTCCTAACTAGAGAATCCCATGGACAGAGGAGCCTGGCAGGCCACAGTCCATGGGATCTCAAAGAGTTGGACACGATTGAGCAACTACACACGAGCCTTAATCTCCCTAAGAAATAATGACAAGAGTCTAAAATCCACTGATAATGGAAGGCACTCATGAAAACACTATGCCTTATGGCAGTGCATTCTAAAATCACATGGCAGCAGGAAAACCCAGGGAGCACAACCTTTCCTCTTTCTACCCCTAGTCAAGAATCTTAGGGAGGTGGTGTTTCCATGGCCTTGTCACCGAACTTGTTACACCTGGAGGGCATCCAGCCCTGTCTGTGTCTGCCCCTCCACCAGGGCTGTGAAGCAGCTTGTTGCCACTAGAGGGCGTCAGGCTCCTTTGTTCCGATAATTCTGTGTCAATCCAGGGAGGCCTCCAGCTCCTTTCTGACTGCACCTCCTGCCTCGATTTTTAAGTCCTCTGTGTTGGCCTTGGGTATTCAGGCCTGGAGACCCCACTGAGTCAGGAACAGCATATTCTCTCGGAGACCTTGGCCGAGAACCCCTCTAGAAGTCAAGTTCCTGCAGAAAATGGACTGTGAGGGTGAGCTAAAACAGATCACCTTTCACAGAGTACTCAGGGCCCAGGGGGGTTGCAGGGGAAGGTGGAGAAGCCATGCCTTCGTCTCTTCGCATTTTAAGTTCTCAAAACCAAAGTAAAATTTTAAAACAAAAGAAAATTTTCAGGATCCAAAGGAAGATGCGTTTATCTGCTTTGCCTTCCTCTGTGGTACTTCCTAATGAGCTGAGAAGCCATCCCCTCTGCTTCCTCACTGGGTTGTGTGACCTCCTGGTAGCATTTGGACCATGCTGGTTTTAAGAGTCACCAGATAAAAGAGCAGACACCCAAGCCCCACCCTGGGAGGTTCCAGCTCAGTAGGCCCAGGGTGTGGCCCAAGAATCTGCCTTTTTGGCAAACACCTTATTTTATTCTCAGGCAGTGTGCCGCTCAGTCGTGTCTGACTCTTTGCAACCCCATGGACTCTTTGCAACCCCAAACAAGCCCAGCAGGCTCCTCTGTGCATGGGATTTCCCAGGCAAGAACACTGGGTTGCCATTTCTTTCTCCAGGGGATCTTCCTGACCTAGGGATTGAACCTGGGTCTCCCACATTGCAGGCAGATGCTGGGAGCCGGCATGAGGAACTCCGCCCATGGCAAAGGTCATGAGGAAGGAGGCTTGGCACAAGCGTGATCAAGCCTCAGGAAACCCCTTGTTCCCGAGCATCTACCCCCAAAACCAGAGTTTGTTTTATGCTCTCACCTACACCTCTAACTTTACGGGGGGCTCTCCCCCATCACCATTTCTCTCGGAGAAGGAGTTAAATTGCAGCTCCAGTTAATAAAAATTCCTGGGCGTGACAAGTGTTTCAACTCCTCAGAAGTTTATCTAGACTGCCTGTACAGTTTCGTCTGGCCACACGTGATTGTTTACAGCCCCCCGACCGTGAGGGGCACAAGATGTTTTAGACTTACTAAAGGGAAATTCTTTGGGGAAGTTAGAAATTATTAGTATAGTGGGTTGGTTAGGAATTATATTGGTGAAGGGTTTTTTCATTTGTTGTGTCGATAATTGCTGCTAATTCCCTGCCCTGGGTGGGACAAGGGTGTCTCAGGTCAAACCTCTCTGCTGACACCTGTCAACCATAAACAGCACAGAGAGTTTGGAGTATTTTGAGAGTCTTAATTAGCATAGGGCTTTTCTCATTGTTGAATCAATGATTGCCGCCAGGCCTCCATATCCTTAGGCACCTGGGAATATATTAATCAATGTATTTGGAATATAGAAAAGGAAATATAGTAGTTTTTGATGTTAGCAATACTAGACTTTTTGAGTTAACGAATTTTTTCTTTTGTAATAGATCACTGTACTTTGTTATAAATCACTGTGTCCTTGCTATGTAAAAATGTAACTTTATCACTATCTTAAGACTAAATAGATCTTAAGGGGAACATTGGTGAAGGGTTTTCATTTGTTGGGCTGATGTTTGCTGCTAAATCTCCATATTCCCTGCCCTTATAATGAATATAACTAGCATATAGGAGAAATAAGTATTAACCTTAAGGTTAATCATGTTAACCTTGGGTTAAATAAATTCCTTTCTTGATTGTAACTCACTACACCCTCACCCTATAGGAATGCAACTTTATTTGGAGGGTGGTGCCTGGTTTAAGAAAAAACACCCTTGGAAAAAATAAGTTTTTTGGTTATCAGAAAGAAAGGGTTGTAAAATGTCAGCAGGCCTCATGGCCAGAAGATGATGTAAAACCCCTAAGATCTCTTTTTATGTAAAGCACCTGATTTTGATAAAGGTCAGGACTGCTGACCCCCACGTGACTCTGTATTCATCCCTATGTGTAACAAAAGGTTTATAAGCAAACCTAAAAAATAAAGAAATGGGATCAGTTTCTGGAAAGACTGATGCGCCCATGTCGTTCCTTCTTGCTCCCCATTTTTCTGGCTGAATTAAAGTGAGTACTCACCAAGCCTGCTAATTTTGTCTGGGCTTCTAAGATCGGACCGGGGAGGCCTCGGTGCCTCCTCTCCTTCGAGAGAACGAAAAGACGCCTGTGGCCTACGTAGGTGGTGATTGGTATGCCACGTAAACCAAGTTATTCAGCCTCTTTTTCTCCACTAATTTTCCTACTACACTATCTGTTTCTAATCTCTCTATATATCTGTAATTAAATAAGTTTTTTCCTAGGACACCGATTCCGTCCCCACCTTCTAATTACCCTGGATCCACCGGGGCTGGACCCCGGCAGGCAGACTACCATCTGAACCACCAAGGAAGCCTGATTTCAAACTTATTCTCAGGCAGAGGATCCTCAAACCACACTTTGGGAAAATTTCTTCTGGCCTGTGTCCTCTCGTGCCATTCACCTAATATGAGAGTTCTAAGATAAGTTTTCTCTTCCATGCAGGAATTCCATGCATTTTACTGTTTCAGTTAGAGATCACTTCTTTGAGCCGCCTGGGCAACCCCCATCTTAGAGTCTGAAGTATGGTGTCTCCCAGCAGCCCCCACTCCAGTTCTTTTTTAAATTTATTTTTTACTGCATCGGGTCTTAGTTGCGGCATGCCAGATCTTTCATTGTGACATGCAGGCTTAGTTGCTCTGTGGCATGTGGGATCTCAGTTCACCGACCGGGCCTAAAACCTGCGTCCCCTGCATAAGAAGGCAACCACTGGACCAGCAGGGACGTCCGCCCCCACCCCAGTTCTAGCCCCTGCTGCCTATTCTGTCCTCAGCCTCCTGCTGCTGACGCTGTGTGACTCCCCTGGGCCAGGCGGCCTTCTAAAGGGCTTTCATTTATTTCACAGCTCTTGGGAGAAACCTCCTGGGATAGAAGCGCCCAAATGAGGGTCTGGCTGTGCCCTTCCCTCCCTGCAGTAGGGGCTTCTCTCAACACCACCTCCAAACACACACAGCACAGTGTACAGCCCCAACAACTGCCACTGCTCTCTAGGACAGCCCAGCAGCCAGTCTGTGGCTGATGCTCAGCCTTTGTGTGGTGCCCCCAGCTCTGATGGTGCTTGGAAAGCGTTGATGCCAACACGTTTGAGGATCAGTCATTACCCTCCTCGTGTCTGGGAGAGCCAGGATTAAGACTGCTGAAAAAGAAATCCACTTTGGAGAACCTGAAGCCCAAGCAACAATTGGGAGGGGGGCTCCCGGCACTACTTAGTCTGACACAAATGGGGTCTTTTAGACACAGAAGCACAAATTGCTGCATCTTTGAAACACGAGAATGAACACACACACACACACACACACACACACACAGAGGTTGCCTAATATCCCATTCCCTGCCACTCCAGGCTCCCACCTTTCAGAGCTTTCTTGCTTGCTGCTGCTGCTGCTGCTAAGTCGCTTCAGTCATGTCCGACTCTGTGCGACCCCATAGACGGCAGCCCACCAGGCTCCCCTGTCCCTGGGATTCTCCAGGCAAGAACACTGGAGTGGGTTGCCATTTCCTTCTCCAATGCATGAAAGTGAAAAGTGAAAGTGAAGTCGCTCAGTTGTGTCCAACTCTTTGCAACCCCATGGACTGCAGCCTACCAGGCTCCTCCGTCCATGGGATTTTCCAGGCAAGATTACTGGAGTGGGGTGCTATCGCCTTCTTGCTTGATTCTGATACTAATTCCTAAGCCTCCGTGTAGCAGCCCTTGGCTATCTGCCCTGTCTCTGGTATTGAGATCTGAGACTAAATCTGTCACCAGTTTGTAATTACTGGGTACTGAGCCCCCGCATGACTGCAACATCAGAAAAAGCCTCTTAGAAGACTGCTCCGGGCCTGTCTTCTGAAAGGCCACCGTACCTGCTCTGATCCAGCACACACCCATAGGCGCAGATGGCAGCCAACCAAAACAGCTGCCTGGCACCCCCAAGAGGTCCAGAGTTGCAGGGAAGGGGCTCACAAGTTAGGCTGGCCCTAAAGAAAGGGGGTCACCACAGCTCAGTGGTGCTAGGACCTAAGGAGGTTCACAAGAGACCAATGCCATGAAGCCATCACTTACAATGAGAAATAAGATGCTCCAGTTCCATCAGCCCA
>SJYV01037098.1:776670-829318 GCA_006410875.1 Neotragus pygmaeus | reverse complement strand
ACTATTAAATCTGTCTCTTAAACACATCTAGATGTGTATAAGAGACAGCTCCAGTTCCATCAGCCCAATCAACTCAATAGACGTGGGTGGGGAATGGGGTGGGGGCGGGGCCTTTCTTTGTTGGGTGTTGTTCAGAGCAAGTATGGTAAGAAGTACATTTCCAGTGTAAAGGGTAGGGGTCTCTGCTTGCATTCAGAGTGGATATTCTGCAAAATATATACTCCATGACACCAGAAAAGTTTTTTTTTTAATTTATTTTTCGACTGTATCGTGTCTGAGCTGCAGCATTCAGGATCTTGCATTGCAGCAGAGAGGCTCAGTAGTTGTGGTCTGTGGGAGTTGCATATGGGATCTTAGTTCCCTGACCAGGGATCGAACCCACATCCTCTGCGCTGGAAGGTGAATTCTTAATCACTAGACCACCAGGAAGTTCCTCCCAATGACTCCAAAAGTTATTAATTGCTGGATCTTTTCCTGACTGGTCAGCACCTCTGCCATATCACTTAAATAGTTTGAACATCACCCTCAAAAATAGGTGAGTGTAATGCCTACTGGGAGAGTCAGAGTTTCTAGAAGGCTGACAGTTTTTTCTCCCCTGGACTACCTATAAATCCCACATTAGACTTCACAAGGTTTTACTCTTTGGTTAATTTAGTATCTAGCACATAGTAGGTGCCCAGTGGCACATCATGTTGAGCTCAAGCAACCCATGGTGCCTGGCTGGCCTCTGCCACGTTTGCCCTGGGCTGCCCTTTTCCAGGCTTCCGTGGTTGACCACTCCCCCAGCTGTGACAGTGTTTCTTCACAAATGCCAGGCTGTTCCGGAAGGCTCCTGCCTTTCAGGTGGACTTGCTGTCTCAACAACCAGTACTTGACTGAGCACCTACTATATGCCAGGTTTGGGGGATATGGCACTGAACAATAGTCATGGTTCCTGCCCTACTAGAGTCAAGTCTGGAAAATGAATCAGGCATTGAACACATAACATGAGTGGTGTGGACGGAGAAGGGCCAAAGTTATGGGGGCACATGGCAGAGGATTTGCTCGGCTCCTTGGAGGAAGTAATGATGCAGCTGAAATTTGGTAAGTTCACTGGGTGAAGGGAAAGAGCAGAGACATGTGGCTCAGTCAGTAAAGAATCCACCTGCCATTCAGGACACCTGGGTTCGATCCCTGGGTCGGAAAGATCCCCCGGAGAAGGGAATAGCTACCCACTCTAGTGTTCTTGCCTGGAGAATCCCATGGACAGAGGAGTCTGGTGGGCTACAGTCCGTGGGATCTCAAAGAGTTGGACATGACTGAGTGACTAACACTACTTTTAGGCCAGAACTACATTTCCCAGGATGCTTTGTAGCTAGAACACAAGCATGTGACCCAGTTTCCATCAATCAGGGGCACCTTTGTGAGAAAGCACAAAGGAATTCTCTCCTAGAGGCTGAGGGGAGCACTCATTTAGATCTCAGGACAGCAGGGGCAGAGGTGGTGTAGCCTCTCTATCTCCGTATCTAAAGTGCCAATGGCACCTGCAGTCCAGTCATGGTGGGAAGGTGATTTGCATATTGTTCCAGGCAGTAGAGCATTCCATAAGCCATACAATATCCTTCAGTAAGTCAGTTTGCTAGTTAACCTTGCAATGTGGATTTTTTTGTCGTTCTTGTTTGCAGTTAAGGGCTCTAAGTGATATATTATTTCATGGCATGATGGTAAGTAGTTGGTCAATTTTAGCAGCTGGAAGGTGAAGCCTTTTGTTTTTCTAGCCAGGCAGAATTGTGCTGGAGGATCAGGAGTGAATACCACAGTGTACATCAATCCCCAATTACAGCTGCAGAGCCTCAGGGAGACTGCAGAACAGCTGGTCCCCTTTAAGCCCTGAGCGGTCATGGAGAGAGACCTCGGTCCACATGAGTAAGGAAAGCTTCAAATGGGTTTTTGGTGGCTGCAGAAGGGCCCATCTGGAAGAGGCGAGGGATTACTCACATGGTTTCCTCAGGCACAGGAGTGGGAGCTGCGGGAAAACATCCTTCAGAGTCAGTTTCTCGCAGGGCTGGGTGGCCAGTCCCCATTTCCGGTTCGGGGAGACGTGCCTGAAGTGTTCCTGACCTTTCTGGGGCTGAGAGCTCTCGGGGATGAGGCAGCCCGTTGTGAGCGGAGCTGTGACACGCATCCCGCTCCCAGGAGCCCGCGCTCAGCCTGGAACCCTGTCAGAGAGATGACAGATGCGCCTTCTCCACTGGGCTGGCTGCGGATGAAGTCATCCTTTCCCTCTGGACTCTGTCAGGGTTAGTGCTTGGGCTTTCTGAGTCACTTGACAGTTTGTAAGCACGTGGGGAGCCAGAGGTACTGTGTGTCTGTCTGTCTCTGTGCCTTTACTTCTAAGGGTGCCCTGGAAACCCTGCCCCAAGAACGATGACCCCCGAATTAAAGGTTGTAGAGAGACTTTCGGGAATGTTAGAAGCATAAAAGAAGGCAGAACCAAGTATGAGTGGACATTCAGAAAGGCATAGGAATTTTAGCTACTATTAAATCACACCACCCACGTCTCTAGATGATCCACAACCCTCAGGGGATGCTGTTCATGTTTTCTGGGGTCTTACAAGGGGCAGGTAAGGTGGAGTGGTGTGTGTTTTTTTTTTCCTCCTGTTTTTTAAAGTCTTTATTGAATTTGTTACAGTATAGCTTTTGTTCCACATTTTAGTTTTTTGGGCCCTAGGCATGTGGGATCTTAGTTTCCCGACCAGAGATTGAACCTGCAGCCCCTGCATTGGAAGACAAAGTCTTAACCACTGGACTACCAGGGACGTGCCGGAAGTGGTTTTATGTATGGCTTCATTGGAAGAATGCTCATCCTAGGAAGATTTTTTTTCCTTACACAATATTGCTGAGGAGAGGTTTTCTGATCTCCCCATTGTGTTATCTACCCTTAGACATTTTTACACCTATGATTTAAGAAAGTTGCTGCTGCTAAGTCGCTTCACTCATGTCCAACTCTTTGTGACCGCACAAACTGTAGCCCAACAGACTCCTCTGTCCATGGGATTCTCTAGTCAAGAATACTGCACTGGGTTGCCATGCCCTCCTGCAGGGGAACTTCCTGACTCAGGGATCAAATCCATGTCTCCTGCAGTTCCTGCATAGCTGCTGCTGCTAAGTCACTTCAGTCGTGTCCGACTCTGTGCGACCCCATAGACGGCAGCCCACCAGGCTCCCCGTCCCTGGGATTCTCCAGGCAGGAACACTGAGTGGGTTGCCATTTCCTTCTCCAATGCATGAAAGTGAAAAGTCAAAGTGAAGTCGCTCAGTCTTAGCGACCCCATGGACTGCAGCCTGCCAGGCTCCTCCGTCCATGGGATTTTCCAGGCAAGAGTACAGTAGTGGGGTGCCATTGCCTTCTCCGTCCTGCATAGCAGGTGAATTCTTTACCACTGAGCCACCAGGGAAGCCCCGATTTAAGGTTAAAACATCCTAACCCAAAGTCTCTAGAGGGAGAAATGTTAAGACCTTCCCATTTCTTTGGTTTCTCTAATTTCGGCTGTGCTGGACCTTTGTTGCTGCACACAGACTTTCTCTAGTTGCAGTGAGCAGGGGCTTCTCTCTGGTTGTGGTGTGCAGGCTTCTCATTGCCGTGGCTCCTGCTGTTGCAGAGCATGGGCGCTAGGCCTGGCAGGCTCAGTAGTTGTGGCACATGGGCTTAGTTGCTCCACAGCTTGTGGGATCTTTGTTCCCTGACCAGGGATCGAACCCATGTGCCCTGTATTGGCAGGTGGATTCTTAACCCCTGAACAACCAGAGAAGTCCTGATGCAGGCATTCTTGAGTAGCCTTTGTAACGCATAAGAAAATCTAAACATTCTTCCCTCTTCTGCTCACCCAAGACAGTCTGTTTCTCCAGGGCTGGATCTCAGAGCTGGGCAGTCCCTGGTGCTGTCCCCATGTGTCCAGGGGGGATGTGTTTTGCCAAACTGAAACTCACTTAACATTCCCATGTACCCACCACACCCCGACGTCCTCCAAGACAGCCCTTCCTGACCCTCAGAACCCAGCTTGCCTCTCAGAGCCCAAATAACGCGTAAGCTTTGCAGGATCTTGACTCATGACGTTTAGGAAATCCCTGTAGGTTCACCACTCAGCTTTTCCTAGTGCAGGTGCCAGTTTAATTCTGAGATGGTGTAAAACATTTTGTTGTTTGCTTCTGCTCTGAGGTGACCCCAGCTCTTCCCGCACCCCAGGAAGCAGGATGTAGTCACTCTTCAATAATCTATAAAATACCAAAAGTCACCTACTCAACATTCTGAAAATGATAGCAAATGTTTTTAAGTATTACAACAGGAGGACGTGGTAACGTGTATCCTGCTTTGTAACTAACAAAACATCCCCTCAAAGCCCGCTGCTTCCTTTCCCTCCCCGAAGGAATTTGCTATTGTTTGTAAATATAATATACCCGGAACACTGGCTTTGTTTAACCACTTTTTCAAACTTAGTCTTTCTGATCATTCTCAGTAAGTCAGTTTTGATTTTTTGAACCAGCCCTATTGAGGCAACATTTACATGCAATAAAATGCACCTGCTCCGAGTGTGCAGCTGAATGAGTTATGACAGACTCATTGTGTGCCCACCACAAATACTTAAGATAGAGAATATTTTCCATCACCCCCAGAAGCTTCCTCATGCCCTTTTGCTGTCAACCCCCTCCCAACCCCCCTGTTCCAGGCAACTAACTAGTGATCTGCTTTCTGTCTCTACAGATTAGTTTTAAAGGCCTTTGATTTTAATGAGAATATACTATGGTCAATAAAGTGGCATTCTACTTGATTCTGCTGGAAATCCTGCAAGGGGGCAACATGAGACCATATAAACATTGAAAGTGAAAGTCGCTCAGTTGTGTCCGACTCTTTGAGACCCCATGGACTATACAGTCCATGGAATTCTCCAGGCCAGAATACTGNCCTGCAAGGGGGCAACATGAGACCATATAAACATTGAAAGTGAAAGTCGCTCAGTTGTGTCCGACTCTTTGAGACCCCATGGACTATACAGTCCATGGAATTCTCCAGGCCAGAATACTGAAGTGGGTAGCTGTTCCCTTCTCCAGGGTATCTTCCCAACCCAGGGATCGAACCCAGGTCTCTCACGTTGCAGGCAGATTCTTTACCAGCTGAGCCACCAGGGAAGCCCATTGACGTTGAAGAAAATTGCAATTTGTGTGTTCTTTGAGCCATACCAAAATCTATCACTTTGTGGACTTCCTTTCTTTCTTTAGTGTGGCAAACTGTTTTCAGAGATGGCGCCAACAATTCCATCCTCCCCGTGAGGTCATGCCGCCCCTCCCAACACAGTGCAAGTTCTCTCTCCTCCCCTTAAACAGAGATCATCTTTGGCAAAAGAATGTGGAGGAAGCGGTGCTCGGTCAGTTCCAATCTCAAGGACTTGTAAGACCTGATAGGGTCTGCTTTTGGCCTCTTGGAATTTGGCCACCATGGATAAGGTTAGGCCGGAGAACTGAAGGACGAGAGTCTGCCTGGGGAGGGAAAGGCCCAGTCAGCTCCCTGTTCTTCCAGCCCCAGCTGAGGAGCCAGACATGTGAGTGAAACCATCCTGGACGTTCCAGCTCCAGACAAGCTCTCAACTAAGTGACAGCTCACTGAATGTAGAGCAGAACTAACTGCCCAGCCAACCAACAGGATTGCAAAAAATAGTAATCATTACTGTTTTAAGCCACTGAGTTTGGGGATAGTTTGTTGTCCTGAAGCAGATAGCTAATGCAATCGAAAACCTTGATGGAGGGCAACACTGTCATTGAAACACTTGAAACAACACTGGAGAGGGGAAAGAACCTCCCCACAAGGAGCCTCCAAAATGCCTTAAGGCAATCTGCTCCTCTGCGAGTTCCCACGTGTGCATAGAACTCACTCCTATCAGAGGAACCAGAACCCAGGGTGCATTCCTAGACAAAGAGAGGCCTCGTCAGAGAACACCACTGAGGATTGGTTCAAGGAAGAAAGGGGCCCCAGACCCTCTTATTTCCCTTTCTCCCTGCGACTTTTCAAAGGGAAGGTCTCACACAGCAGAAAGGACTCATAGCTGAAGAATCTGAGTCTCTAAGGAGACCTAAGACCATGTAGGAGGTTAGGAACTTCTGAGAGCTGAGTTTCCTCAGGAAGATCCAGATGAGAAACAATGCAAAAATTCCCACATCTGAGGCCTGGCATGGTCTGTAGTATGCAACAGTTACTCACAGAAGTATTTGTTAAATCAGTCAGTTTCTGTCTGAGTTATCTGAATAGTTCACAGCCCCATTAGGTTCAGGAAATTCAAGACCAGTGCTAAGGTATCCACCAGGCATGGGCAAGCCACTTAGACAATTCCTGGGGCATTACATACATTCTCCAGACCAGAAAGAGCCATAAGACATTTAATCTGGAGATGAACTATTGGCCTGTCGTAGACTTTACCTTCACCTACCATTGAACCATATAGTGGAGTGAGCTTGGGACATCAACATAAGCCTATCACTTGCCTTTCTTTGCTTAAGATCCCCTCATTTTCAAGCAAATCTCCAGGTCATGGAAAAAAGATCTCCTCTAGCAGTTACTCATTTGAATTGGGGAGAACTTCTAATGGGATGTATGTAAATTGTTGCTCTAAATGTTTGAATAAGCAGGTGGTAAAAGCAAGGGGACCAGTATTTCCTGATAAATATAGGCGGTCAGCTGCCAGCAGAGGTTGTTTTGAACTGGATACAGTGAGCAGTGAGAACAAAACAACTTTGCCTCTATTTCATCTGAAGTATCCATTGGTCAGGAAGATCTCTTAGAGAAGGAAATGGGGACCCACTCCAGTATTCTTGCCTGAGAAATCCCATGGACAGAGGAGCCTGGCAGGTTACAGTCCATGGGGTCACAAAGAGTCAGACGTGACTGAGCATGCACGCACACATCCCCTGGTTGACAAGCCTCTGAGAAGGACAGGGGATAAAGGAGTTTCCTGTATTGGGACTCAAAGATGCTTCTCTCCCCTGCGTTAATCTTTCAGTGTTTAGAATGGCCCCAGCGCATTTTCTGGGTCTTCGTTTGCCTATGCATGCATTTGAGGTGGATTTCCACAGAGTCATCTCCCAGAAAACAGAGAAAAGGGAAAGAGGTAGAGATGTGGCCACCCCAGGAGTTTTTCTACAAGAAGGACCAGGAGCAAGTGGTAAAGCCTAGGGAGTCCAGGGCACGGCCAGCAGTAAACCCAGAGCAGCACGAAGGGGGCGTTGAATACTCAAGTGTTTTCACTTTCTAGATTGGCTTGTGCCCTTTTGCACAAAAGGCCGTGTGCCTCTGCTTAGGGAAGATCTCTCTGTGTGTTCAAGCTTTCTGAAATGCTTGTGTTGCACGATCCACAGGTGGGGTGACTGCTGTTATTAGCTCTGCCTGTAACTGGAAGACGGCCCCACCCGCTGGCACTGACTGAGTAGGAAAAAGGCCCCGGGGTGTCCTGCACTGGGGACACCAGGTGACCGTGCAGAGTCCATGCCAGCCAGGAGATCCCAGGAGGCGCAGGGCTGATGGGAAATGCGCAAGCCTGGACGGTTTTCCTGTAGATGGAGCGTCCGGCTGAGTCACTCTTCCCTCTGCCTGGGGGAGTGAAGTCACAAGTTTTTGCTCTGTCTTGCCAGCCCTTCTCGTACCTCTCCTTGGCACCCTTGCCTTCTCTAGGACAGCAAAGCAAACACAACGAGAAACACACACCAACTTTACCAGACTTTGCCTCATGTTCTTAATATCTAAGAAAATGTGTCACATGTCACCTCCCCAAATGAGAGCCCATTAATCAGTAAAACACAAGCTAATATTAAGGACTTTTCAAAGAAAACAAGGGGTGAAGTATCATGTAGGGTCAAGGGCAAGTCCAGAGCCATCTCTACTCTTAATGCCTTTATAGGCTGAAAAATGAGATTGATAGTGTTTTATGATGACCTTAAGACAGAGATCCCTAGACATATTCAAAAATAATGTTTTTTGTATGCTATTCCATATCCTTTTTGGAATGAAGCAAGGCAATAATAATATATTTTTATGGCTTTTTGCAAGTACTTCTACATACTTTATTTTCTTTGTTTTTTTTTTTTTGGTCTTACAATGGCCTATGGATCTGATAGAATCATTTCCACATACTTTATTTTCTCTGGTTTTTGGTCCTACCGTGGCCTATTGGACTGATGGAGCCTTGAACGGGTCAGATAGCCTGGCTTTCAGGCTTTGTCTGAATCTGTAGCATAGTGTTGGGGTACCTTCCACCATCGAGGTGGTGGCAGGGTGGGTATGTGTGGCTGGACGTGGATGTCCTGAAGGCTTTCCTGTCTTTTGCTGACCCTGTTGGCAGGTAACTTTCTGACACCATGTTGGGGACAGCATTTTAATCTCCGTGACATGTAGAAATACAGCCTCACGGGCTGGGGATGTTCCTCAGGCCATTATAAAGATGAAGCTTACCTTTGGATTCATTCAGTCACAAGTTACAGAAACCTGTTTAAATTGGCCCAAGTAAAAAGGGGACATTTGTAGCAGGATATTCTGGTATCTCAAGGAACCCAAGGGCAAGAAGGGCAAGTAGTCTCACGAGGGCCTGGAACCAGAATAAACATATGTTCCAAACAGACATCTTTCTGAGTCTGCCAGCAGAGAATGTCGCGGAATCTTCCAACATTCAGGAGGTCTAATCCACTCCGTGAAACAGCACAGTCCCAGTTCAAGAGGGGACATGGAGACAGATTTGGCAGCCAGGAAAAATACCGTATTATATATAAAAAGTGAATGTGTGACAAAGAAAGCGTAACAAATGGTGCCAATAGCATTTAGAAGTTCATTTTACTTGATACACCCAAGTAAGTTACAAACAAATTAAAGGGCGCATGCTCAGTTGTGTCCGATTCTTTGTGACCCCATGGACTGCAGCCCAACCTGCTCCTCTGCCTAGGGGATTTCCCAGGCAAGAATACTAGAGTGGGTTGCCATTTCCTTCTCCAGCGGATTTTCCCAACCCGGGGATGAAACCCACATCTCCTGCGTTGGCAGGCAGGTCCTTTACCACTGAGATACCTGGGAATCCAATTAAAGGGTAAACATTTTTTAAGTATTTAAAAAAAGTATACCATAAAAACTAAAATAAAATATCATTTAATATTAATTGAGACTTTAATGGAAAGAAGAGAATAGCTTCTAAGCCCAGAAACCAGAGAGGAAAGTTCATAAAGAAATGTTGACCTCCTCTAAGTGCTTATTACAGTCAATCTTAATTTTTAAACATTTTGTCCACCTTACCTAAAGTATCTTTCAACCTTATGAAAATGGCATCGTTATTCTCATTTTTTAAAATGAGTGAATGAACTGTGGCAGAGAGATGTTAAGTAACTTGCTGAAGATCACCCAGGAGGCAGCACAGCCCAGTTTTACCCTGGAAATTTCTATCCTGAAGGCCAATGCACTAATCCTCCATGTCCTAAAGTCTCCTTCATGTACATTTAAATGAGTTTATAAGGGTCAGTTTCATTCACTCAGTCATTCAACACGTGTTTATTGAGCTCCCACTAAAGGATGGGGCTTCCCTGGTGGCACAGTGGTAAAGAATCCTCCTGCCAATGCAGGAGACACACCTGGGTCAGGAAGATCCCTTGGGGGAGGAAATGGCAACCTACTCCAGTATTCTTGCCTGGAAACTCCCATGGACAGAGGAGCCTGGTGGGTCCCAGTCCATGGAGTTGCAAAGAGCAACTGAGCCTGCACGCACACTAAAGAATAAGCACTGCTGTAGGCACTGGGCCTTCAGTGATGAATCAGGCAGGCGAGGCGCCTGACCTCAGGAGGCTTATATTCCAGACTCTAGAATCTAGAGGAGATACACACTATTTAAAAAATTAATAAGTGAACAAGAGAATTTCCGACTGTGGCAAGAAGGAAGGAAGGAAACCTAAGGCACTGTGAGGAATAGTGACTGGGGTAAGCTTGATTGGTTGGGGAGGGCTGGAGGAGGGAGGCCTGGTTGGTGGATGAGACCTGAGGCATCAGGGAACAGGAGGAACCCAGAAAGACTCAGGATGTGGGCTAGGGTGGATTGTCATGCCATTTACTAAGATGGGGAAGAGCCGAGAAGGTACAGCAGGTTTAGAGAGGAAAATCGAGGGTCCCATTTCAATATATGTTAAATTTGAGTGGCCTATTAGACATCCAAGCTTGCCTTACAACTTCTAATGCGTGCATAGCAAATATCACAAAGAGTTAGTATTGGCTACATTGACAAGAAAAACACACTTAATTTCCAGCAGATGTGTGGGCAAAGTTGGAAATTCAGCGTGTTTTTCTTGTCAATGTAGCCAATACTAATGATTTGTGATATTTGTTATGCATGCATTAGAAGTTGTAAGGCATACTTGGATGTCTAGAACAATTTAGAAAAGGGAAAACATAGTAGATAAACATGGGAAAATATTGGATCTCACTAGTAATCCAAGAAATGAAACTTGAAACATTAATGAAGTAGTATATTTTTAAGTACTAAATTAGAAAAAAAAAAAAAAAAAAAACACCCAGTGGAGCCAGGGTGAAATTGGTACTCTTCTTCATACACTGATTGTGACATAATAAAGTGGCACAATATTTTGGAAAGTAAGTTAAAAAGAGTTGTAAAAATTCTTATATCCTTTGATGTAGCTTTTTTCACTTTGGGGATTCTCTCTTTAGGAAAAGATACTGTGTGCCCATGGTATTTACCACGGAATTATTAAGGGTGAAAATTCAAAAACAAGAGCAAAGGAGCAGGAAACTGGTCGGGGCTTCCTAGGTGGTGCTGATGGTAAAGAACCCGCCAGCCAACGCAGGAGATGCAAGAGATGCGGGTTCGATCCCTGGGTTGGGAAAGTCCCCTGGAGAGGGACATGGCAACTCACTCCAGTATTCTTGCCTCGAGAACTCAATGGACAGGGGAGCCTGGCGGGCTACAGTCCATAGGGTCTCGAAGAGTCGGAACCAACTGAAGTGACTTAGCTTGCAGAGAACTGGTTACAAAAATGATTGTAAATCTGCTCCACTAGAGCCCCGGGGCTGCCGGTTTACGTCAAGTAACCAGCAGGGAAAGCTCATCCCAGAGGCCAGGTTAATCCCATAGAAGCAGAAGAGGCTGGGAGGCCACAGCTGGCAGCAGGTGTCCCGAAGGGCCCAGACCTGGCTGGAGGGGTGCTTCAATAGTGGTCCCCACGACTGGGCAACTGGGAGGATGGAGCTGCTGTGGCTCCTGGGACTGGCTGGAACCTCTGAGATGCCCCAAGGCAAGAAGGGAGGAACCCACGTGCTGCAAGTCTTGTGCCCCAGACCCAGGTGGTGGAACTTCTGACAACACCCGTGTGGCTGCAGTGACCTTTCCCTGAGGTGGACATACAATCGCTTGACCCCCGCTGCTTGGGGGAAGGTGTCCCGCCCCAGTTTCCCTCTCTCTGGGCTGTTTCTCTTCCTACTCTCCGCTTTGCGTGAGCTTTGTCCTGAAACACCTGGACTCACAACTGAAGTGGCTCAAGGTCATTGCCCTGCAGCCGCACAGCAAGCCCTTCAAATGCGCGGCCGGATATCACACCATCCAGCTGCCGCCTGGCTGGTTCCTAGGCATCCTAGGCAATTTCCCCCGGCGACCGCTAAAGCTGGCGTGGAATGCGTTCTCCCGTCTCAGGGGGAGCTCTCCTGGGAATCAAATGACCTCCTGGTGTTTCCATGCGTGTGAGGAGGAGGGAGCCAGGCCCTGTCTCCTGGAGAGCCTTTGTTAGCACGGCCCCTCCGAGTAGCTCAGGCCAAGGGCACTCCAAAATTGACCTTTTGAAAATGTGGCCCAGGGAAGGGAGGAGGCTCAGAGGAACAGCACCCCCGTCATAGCACGGAGAATCAGGAATCTGGGACCATGTCATACTCCTTCCCAGATTCCCTGGAGAGACTCCTGTGTCCTTGTTAGACAGCGCCCAAACCGGACCCGGGTGCATGTCGGGGGCAGCAGTATCCTTGCCAGGCCACCAGTCTCCCAGGGTAGATGTCTGGAGCGGCCAGAGCACACAGCGCCACAGAGAAGCCCCAGCTGAGGACACCACACGCTTGTTGCATCCCTGGCTAACCTACTCTGTCCCCAGCATTTTCTGGAATCAGCTGTGCCCACCTGGGGTTTCACCTCCTAAGAAAGCAATAAGCCTCCTGGATGCACAGCCCTGTGGTCACACCTCATCCTTACGCAGGGCCTGATGTAGACACCCAGGGTATGTACCCAGTCAGTTGTGTCTGACTTTTTGCGAACCCATGGACTGTAGCCCACCAGGCTCCTCTGTCCATGGAGATTCTCCAGGCAAGAGTACTGGAGTGGGTTGCCATCTCCTCCTCCAGGGGATCTTTCCCACCCAGGGATCAAACCTGTGTCTCCTGCATTGGCAGGTGGATTCTCTACCGCTGAGCCACCTGGGAATCCCAAGGACACCCAGGATCTCACCTCAAATACTTGGTGACAATTTCCCTAATGTGAACTTTGAATACTTGGGGTATTGCCCTTCTCAGTCCCCACCTCGCTCAAACAGCCAGCACGGGGCAGGCTGCAGAGAATTCTCCAGAGGTGCCTGTCACTGCTTGTTACCCACCTCCCTTCACCGCCATCCCTGTTGAACAGATCCAGCCACACTCATAATTTAGCTGTGGGCCCTGTCCCTGGCTACAGCAATTTGGTCCAACTAGGGCATCTGAATGTCTGGCCAGTGAACTGTGTGCCTGCAGCTCCAGTCCAAGTTGGGGAGGGGGGGGCCTGATCAGATTTCTATCTGGATTCATCTTGCATCAGGAAGCTGAGGGCTCCAGGAGCTCCGGAAAGACAGGAGACTGATAAAGGAAGAGTGCCAAAAGGACAAAGTGCCTCTCTAAGCAGCCAAAGGAAGCACCTGGATCCCTACCAGCAGCAGTCAGCCGGCAGGGAGAGAGATCTTCCTTACGAGCCCTTTGGAGTGACAGCTGTCCTAAATCCTTACCACAATGAGCTGTGTTCTGAGGCTCCCAACAAGGGGACTCTCCAACTAGAGACTCCCCCGTCTCCCAGACACATGCAACAGATCGGTCCAGGGCTCCTGGGGCTCAGGTACCAGCAGGAGCATCCCCGGTGGGTGGGTCTGACCCACTTCCTCAGACACCAGAAGGAGGAAGCCGGTGCTTCCTGTTGTCTCACTCTCGTTCTCGCTCAGCACTAACTGCCCACTGGGCTTTCAAGGCTGAAGGCCCCATGACCATCCTGACACCCTCGCTGAAGCCACAGCTGTGTCCTCAGCCTCGCTTTTTACAAGCCCGTGTGATCTGCATGGCTTGGGTGGTCTATTTTCACCCGGTTTGTCTGGATTCCATGCTGCACCAGAATCATTACAGGAGAAAGGTTGCTTAGGAATAATGTAGACTCCCAGGTCTCCCCTCAGACCAGTGAATCAGAATCTCTGGACCTGGAGTCCTGACTCTGTGTTTTTAATGCTCCCAGAGGAGGCTGACGCACAACTCAGGGTGGGAACCCCTGAGCCACGCCAACTCCATCTACTCCAGATGTGGAAACAGGCTCCAGGAAGGGGTATGCCTTGCCTCGGTCACTCAACTTTTACTGGTGGTGGTGGCTGGGTGCTTCCCTCTCTAAACAAGGTGAATTCCCAAACAAGATCCCTTTTGTGTAGTCACATGGGTCTGATTTCTTTGATGTTCGTGGGGAGCACAGGTGGAGGAGAGAAAAATGGACAGGTTGACATTTATTTCACACTCAGGACCTGAAACCCGGACACACGTCATTCATCCACACCGCTATGGAAATATACATATATGTGTATTAATAAGAAGCTTCTTAGCCATGGAAAAGGAGGACAGAAAGGACACCACCTAGACAAACTTCCTATTTCTGATCAGTTGAGCTGTTTCTTGTCACTGGATGTGATTTCCCTGCTCATCTCCCTAAGGCTCATAACAACAGAAAGTCAACACACACAAGCCTTGGGCATGGACAGCACCCCCTAAAAGGGAGTATTAGTTTCTCTTACTCCCCAAGCCTCAAAGGAACCAGAAGAAAAGACACCTTGGAGAAACCATGATAAAGCCCCAAGGACAGAGCCAGACCTGTTTTGCTCATCACCGAGTGTGTCTTCAGTCTTGAGCACACTCTCAGACATACTCTGATGTTTACTTTAGACTTGTCAATGGAGGATTGGATAAAGAAGATGTGGTACATATATTCAATAGAATATTACTCAGCCATTAAAAGGAATGAAATAATGCTATTTGCAGCAACAGGGATGGACCCAGAGATTCTCATACCGAGTGAGGTAAGTCAGAGAAGACATTCCTTATATTGGGACCTAAAAAGAAATGATACAAATGAGCTTACAAAACAGAAAGAGACTCACAGACTTGGAGAACAAACTTATGGTTGCTGGGGGGAAGGATGGGTGGAAGGGATAATTAGGGAGTTTGGGATGAACATATACACACTGCTATGTTTAAAATGGATAACCAATAAGGACCTACTGTATATAGCACAGGGAACTCTGCTCAGTGTTATGTGGCAGCCTGGATAGGAGGGGGGTTTGGGGGAGAATGTGAAAGTCTCTCCATCATGTCCAACTCTTTGGGACCCCATGGACAATACAGTCCATGGAATTCTCCAGTCCAGAATATTGGAGTGGGTAGCCTTTCCCTTCTCCAGGGGATCTTTCCAACCCAGGGATCGAACCCAGGTCTGCTGCNAGAATGTGAAAGTCTCTCCATCATGTCCAACTCTTTGGGACCCCATGGACAATACAGTCCATGGAATTCTCCAGTCCAGAATATTGGAGTGGGTAGCCTTTCCCTTCTCCAGGGGATCTTTCCAACCCAGGGATCGAACCCAGGTCTGCTGCATTGCTAGCAGATTCTTTACCAGCTGAGCCATAAGGGAAGCCCAAGATTACTGGAGTGGGTAGCATATTCCTTCTCCAGTGGATCTTCCCGACTCAGGAATCAAACTGGGGTCTCCTGCACTGTGGGCAGATTCTTTACTGATTTATCAGGGAAGCCTGGATCCTGGGCTGAGTCCCTTCACTGTTCACCTGAAACTATCACAGCATTGTTAATCCGCTATACAGCAATACAAAATAGTAAGTTAAAACCTGTCAATCAAACTTCGAGGTTTTTATTGCCTCCCCTCCCCCCCACTTATCCCAGTTTTATTGATTTATAGCATCAGCCACCCCTTGGCCTCTGGAATGAAGGGGCCATCCTGTATGGCATGAGTAAAACTCACTTTTGACACTGCAGAGGAGCTTTTCCCTTTGCCCAGCCACGACAAACCTCTCCTCCTGCCTACTGCTGCCTCCCCCCGACCCCCCGAAAGGCCCCTCCCTCTCTAGTCAGGCCGCACTTGGATGCTGATCTTACCCACAGTACCCAATGGGATCTACCTCTTCAACAAATCTCTCTCATTTTTTGTCCCCTCTGTATGGGCCTCAGAGCTTCCCTGGTGACTCAGGGATAAAGAGTCCGCCTGCCAACGCAGGAGACACTAGTTTGATCCCTGGGTGGAGAAGATCCCCTAGAGGAGGAAGCGGCAGCCCACTCCCATATTCTTGCCTGGAAAATCCCATGGACAGAGGATCCGGCAGATCCTCTGTCAGACACAGCAACAGAACAACCACCGTGGGCCTCAAGTCGTTTGCTTGGCTCCTTCCAAACCATGTTGATGTTTGGCAGAAATCAGTGCAGTTTTGTAAAACAATTATCTTTCAGTTAAAATTAAATACATTTGATTGTGAAAAAAAAAAAAAAATAAAGGTTGGGATTTGGACCCCAAGCACCAACTTATACTAAATTTTGAGTCTTAGGGAGTACGATAAATGAGAAGCTTGTTCTCCTCATCTGACTTCTGGACTAATTTAGAGATAAAAAAAGGAGGAACAAGGCATATGGATATCAAATTGTCATCTTTGCTATAGATAAAGCTGATATTGGAGAATGTGGCTTATCCTGTAAGGAAGTAGGATTTCCTCCCCTACAGTCAGTTGTGGACCTGGGCAGTCTCCTGAATGGCAGACTGGCAGATGTCAGCTTCTGTAAAACCTGAAGCATGGACCAGCAGACAGCAGTGCCTGCTGTCTACCCTGGGAGGAGTCAGAAATGCAGTGGTGAGAGACCGGAGTAGTGTACTGACTGATACAAGGATGACTGATCCTTCTAAGCTTAGAAAGCGACACGAGGAAAAAGGAATTCGTATGGCAACTTAAGAAAAGTGGTCTTTCCTCTTTCTTGCTCATCTTCTGTTTCCTGGATGTTACCCTGGAAGATCTGTAGACAGGCGGGGTTGGGCTGGGGCAGGATCAGACCTCCCTGCGTTGTCTGTATCTCTTGTAGGCTTTCCTGATGGCTCAGAGGTAAAGAATCCGCCTTCAGTGCAGGAGATGCAGATTCGATCCCTGGAGTCAGGAAGATCCCCTGGAGAAGAAATGGCAACCGACTCCAGTCTTCTTGCCTGGGAAATCCTGTGGACACAGGAGCCTTGCGGGCTACAGTCCGTGGCATTGCAAAGAGCTGGACAACCTTCCAGTATTATGGCATTGAACGTTAGGTTTCAGCCTACGGATTTTAGAGGGACACAAACACTGAGGCCATAGCAGCTCCTCATTAGTGTCTCTAAGCCAGTTCCCCTTTGAAATCCACCTCCCACTTGCACAAAGTGATGTTTCCAGAAACACAGATCTGACCATGTGACTCTGTTCCTAAAACCCTCAGTAGGTTCCTCCCCAGTTACAACATGAGATTCTGATTAGCATCACCCTGTTGGGTAAGAGCCCAGACTTTCCAGTGGAGGGGTCAGTGTGAGGGTAGGTGTCTGATTGTCAGGGTTGACATTTCCTCAGTTTGGGTTGCCTGAAAATGTAGCTCAGAAATTTTGTGATAAAGTTCATCTAAGTCCACATGAAGAATCCATTTTAGATTTCTTCGATCAGCATCAACCCAGAAACCCAAAGATCCAATACCTCCCTATCCGTGGCTGTTTGTATCTGACATGACATAAACAGGGTGTTCAGACATTGATGGATTTTCCCATCTCTCCTTACCTTTGGGTCTATAGCAGCAACCTCAGCCTAGAGTCTCTCATCTGGTCCTTCTCAGATGGAGGAGAAGGTCAAAATCTGATAACAAATGATTATCAACTTAGGCCCTCTTCTCTCTTGGTTCACAGACTGGAACCAATAGACTTTAGGATTTAACAACAACAAAAAGAAATCTCAAAATATTCTGTGCCAGCTTCCACCCCGCATGCTCCCTCACCTCCATGTCACAGATGATGCTTACACCAACAGTGACAGAACTTTAATCGTGTTTTCAGCCAACTGAGTGGGGAGCAAGATGCAACACAGGGAGGATGCCTGTCTCATAACGTCGCCATGTACCGTCCGATGTTTCTCAGCTCAGCTCTCCCCTGAGCCGCCTCAGGGCTGGTCATTTGCTCCCCTCCCCCACCTCCCAGCCCCTTGCTGTGGGGCATCCAGAGGTCACCACTGTCCTCTGTCCAGCTTTCTCTGAATGTGGAAATCAGCCTGAGAGGTATAAAGTAAACTGTTTTCTGATGACAGATGGTGCTGGGCTGGAAAAAAAATAAAAAGACTAATGATGCTAGTTATTCCAACTTTTTTTTTTCTTTTGGGAAAATGTAATACATAAAACAGAAGGAAGCAAGATTTTGCCATAAAATATGTCTTCCCGGAATACTCCAGCAGTGACTCCCTTGAGTGGTCAGGCCTGATCTGGCTGAAATAATTCCTTACACAGTCAAGGATGAAAACCCAGTCCAGCCCCGGGAGGCCCCCACGGCTTCTGAGGGATGTCCTGGCGTAGGATTGCACTTCCCAGACAGAGAACAGTGGCTGGCAGCAGCTCCTGCCAGCTGGAAGGGTGAAGCCCACAGTGCTCACCTTTGATGGTCGTGGGACGGTCACTCAGTGCTCATCCTGGCACCCTTCCCCATGGCCACCACGGCCAAGGGCCTGTCTTTGGATCTCTGAGAAGGTGAGCAGCTGGGTTCCCTCTTGAGGCAGGTGAGAACCTCGATCTGCAGATGCTACAGTCCGGACACAGGTGAGACGGGAAGGTGGCCAGACAGCTCCACCCCTGTCAGCAGGATAGACCGGGTTCCAACACCCTGTGCCAGCTTGACCCTTCCTCTCTGGGAGGAGGAAATCGGTGTCTACCTGGGTATGTTTTGAAAGGACAAATAGGATTAGATACAAATGATGACCAGCAGAGTGCCTGGAACATGGTAGATAGTAATTAACTGAGCAAGTGGGTTCCCTGCCCTCTGCACAGCAGAAAGACCAAATCCTGAGGCAGTGATATTTTGCAGAAATTAAAAAGCTTTATTGCAGGGCAGCCAAGCAAGGAGACAGGAGGTACTGCTCATATCTGTCTCCCCATCAGCTGTTGAGGAATTGCTTTTGGGAATCAAAACTACTCAGATTCCACAATGCCTCAGCTAATGGAAATGCTTTAGGATTACTTCTTTACCTCCTTACCTTTTTCAATTTTATCCATCATGGATAGAAATCCTTTTAAAATGCTTCATTCACTTTCTTGTCTTCCCAGAAAGCCTAGGTTGAAATTTATTTGACCTACTTTTCATGACTCAGTTATCACTTTGAATATTGATAATGGTCTGTGATATTTGGAATCCCCTCACAAACTAGTTAGAAAAAAAAAACAAACCAGTTGTCATAATTTGCTACTAGTCTGCTGTGTTTTGTGAAGACTACTTTTCTTAATTCTGTCTTTATTATATATATATTTACATGGATAGAGTAAAAACTCATTTCTTTTCTTCCAGTTTTTAGTCTGCAGCAGATATAGAACAAGATAATGAAGTCTGATAGACTGATTTGTAAATTAACTGTCAACATGACTTGAGTGAAAGTCTAACAGGCTCACCTATGAGTGGAGTTCAGGACTTATAGTAGAAATTTTTCAGCATCTCACATATTCAATCACTCAACAGATGGCCTGTGAACACCCAGCAGCTGCCTGGCCTGTTCTGGCCGCCGTGTCTACCACAGCAACCAGGAGAACACGCTCTCGGCCTTCCCACACCCAGCTTGCTAACTAGCAGTTGGCTGTGGTCTGAAAGGTGAAATTGCTGAGTAACTAAGTTCCAGGTAGAGAGAATGTGGCTGCATGTGCCTTTTGTGTGTGGTTCAGAGACATACATTTAGTTCAGAAATGTGTTCGGACATGCAAGTAACTCTTAGATACTGCACTCCCAAATTCCTCTCAATCCAACGGAATCTCCTTCTGGCCCTCATGCCAAAGACACAGCTGGGAGTAGAGGCATTCCACCATCGACAGAAAGTAGAATCCTGGCTTGAACTGCCATCTGTAGACAGAAGGGCAAATAATTACGAGACAAATTTCAGAAAGAAAATGTCGTAATTCTCAGAGTGTCCTGTCTCCTTTCCTTCCTTCCTTTGCCTCTTCCTCCCTTCCTTTCATTCATTTATTGAGCACCTACTATAGGCCCTGAGTTAAGTCCTGAGGATATGAAATTAAAGAAGACTTACCTCATCCCTAAGGACCTGACAGTGTAGTAAGAAGTGAGCTGATTATCGTCATCTGAGATGATGAAGACCAGGATGGAGATGCGCTGCTACACAAGGAGAGCTGGGGATGCATGGTGGGGGGTGGACATTTAACCCAGAATGGAAAGAGCAGGGGGAGGAGATTGAGCACCAAGGAGGGCTTCCTGGAGGAGGAGGCAGTGAAACTTGGTTTTGAAAGGTAAGTAAGATTGGGTCTACCTCATGCCTTTGACATCTAACCACTGAGTCAGATCCTATAGGTTGTAAATCCCATCTAGGCAAGGTGGGCAATAATAGAGTCATCTCAGGATATGGGGGTGGGGGGGTAATAAGGGTTATTAGAACCCTTTGGACTCCTAGTGATCATGTCCTTCCTCACTAGCAGCATTCTGAGCCAAGCCTTTCAGGACTGGTAACCTTTGCGAGGGGCTGTGGGGCCAGCAGACATTGGGTTTGTCTATTTCTGATCTCAATGCCCCAGCAACCTGGTGGAGACTGGTGTGGGTCATCAGGTGATACTTTCCTTCTGCACTTATGTGCCAAGCCCAGTCCTAGGCAGTGGGATCCACGTGTGAGCAAACAAACCCTCAGCCCTCAGAGGCTGACAGCTTATTCTGTGTAATTTAATGATCTCAAGCAAACAAAGTCCCCCAAACATGCCCTTACCCACTTGAACCCACTCAAGGTTTCTTTTACTTAAAAAAAAGCAGCTATTGACTAACCCTTTTCCTTCTTTTGCAAACATTTCTCCTCAAGAACTGAAATACATGTTTTGGCTTCCTTGCTTAAGTATGAAGTATTTTAATGAACTATTTTCTTCCTGAGCTGCTTTTGTTAAGGAAAATGAGAAGAGCACCCCTTTCCTTTCTCCCAGTGACGAAGCAGAGAACATTTTCAACTCAACATGCCCGCCCCCCACCCGTTTCCTCTCCCCACCCCTTCCCAGACCAGTTTGGCATTTTTCCACTTTCCACCTTCAGGGTCAAAGTGAGTCGGTGTCCTGTGAGAACCAGGTCATGGCTGGAACTCACCTCTGCCCTGAGTGTTTTGCTTTTTTCAGCAGTAATACCTGGGCTTGGTGGGAAGAAAGGAATCAGGCAGATCTGAGCTTGAATCCCGCTTCCCGCACTTGCCACTCACACGAGCTTGGGCGGGTCACTCCAACCTCTCTGACCCGGTATCCTCCTCTGTAAAACTGAGCTGAACCAGCAAGCCCAGCTGTTGACTCTTCTAGGTTGGAAGGGACAGTGACAAATGCGGGAACGGGAGAGAGAGGGTCATCGTGAAAGTATATGGGGAAAAGAGTCACGAGAATTTGGCTCAGCATCCTGACAATTGGACTGCCAGTGGAATCACTTGTCAAATTGCCCATTGCAGTCCTGGTTCCCCTGAGGCTCAGTTAACGCTCCTTCTTGTCTTGTCCACCTTCCCTGACAGGCCAAAGTTAGGGATGATCCGGATGACTTTGGTCTATCCCATGTGTTCTGGGATTGGCAGGACAGCCCTGATTTCCTTTCTAATGGTCTCTGCAGAAATCCTCATATAACATGAAAATTGTTGAGAAATCCAACACTTCGGCAGATATCTAACAACTCTCAGACTCTCTCTCCCATAAGAAGCTAGCACAAGTGGGCCCTGTTCAAGCATAAGTCCCGTGATTTGTTTCCAAAATACTGTTCATATAGCTGTGAGGTCTCTATGGGGACAGACCAGGAGAATGAGGTTGGGTTCATGTAGCCTATTTCAGTGAGCAGAGCTCTGAACACCCTGGCTTCCGTGTGGCCTCCTGAATTTTTCTGGCTCTACCGTCCAGTACTGTGTTCAGTTCCTTGGCAGAAACAGCACCCCCGCCCCTGCCATCTGATCACCTGCTGTGCATGTGGGTCACTTGGAGGCTATTTTCTATGTATGGTTTTGATCAATTTTCATATGAATCCTGCAGAATAAGTCTTTGTTTCTACTTTTTCCAAATTGTAAGGGATATTTGTTTTTGTAGTTGTTCAGTCACTAAGTCCTGTTGGACTCTTTTGCCACCCTGTGGACTGTAGCCCACCAGGCTCCTGTGTCCATGGGATTTCCCAGGCAAGAATACTGGAGCAGGTTGCCATTTCCTTCTCCAGGGGATCTTTCTGACCCAGGGACTGAACCAGCGTCTCCTGCATTGGCAGGCGGATTCTTTACCTCGAGCCATCCAGAAATCCTTTAAGGAATACAGACAAATGGTATTTGCCCCAGGGCAGGGAGAGCTATTGGAAAGACAGACTGAAAGGAAAGAAACTCTGGGTGTCAAGACATCAGAGCCTCAGGGAGACCAGAGAGATTGTTCTGGATCCCACAGCAGTAGGTGTGCCCTCCGAAGCAGGCCCACCTGAGTGTCAGTCCCTCAGTGACTCAGCTATCTGGGTCTCTGTCATATCTGCAGCTGCTTCTCTTGCCCCTGCCCTCTCTCTCTCTCTTAGAGCACCTTCTTTCTGCCTCAAGGTTTCTGCTGATTCATGGGTTTCCTCACTGTCCTTCCTGGCGAACACTCAGCTCCCCCGAGTCCCCTCTGTGCGTCTCTCTGCAGCCACCCTCCACTACAGCAGGTAGGGTCTTTCTGCAGGGCCCCTGGGGGCCTCTGTGGCTCCCACAGGCTGCCTTGGAGGTTCCCAGGTCCAATCAGCAGTGGGATCACGCACACAGAACAGGGTCACCCATTCTCATGAAACTGCCAGGACTGTTGGCCTTAGTGAAGAGCCGCAACTGGGCGCTGCTCAGCTTCACAGCCTGGTCGGGGATTAGCCCTTTCTTAGATGAGGAAATGGACCCCGAGGAAGATTCAGTATTAGTGGGAGGCAGAGCAAGGACCAAGCTCAGCTCTGGCATTTCCAAACCCATCACACCCCTCTGCTTCCTGTTTCTGGCCACCCACGCAGGATCGGAGGGAAGAGGGGCTTCTCCTGGCTGCTCCCTGCTTTCAGCCGCCATCCTGATATGACCTGAGTGTCCCTCATCCAAAGACCCATGAACCTCAAACACTCACCTTACCTTTCAACAGCTGGCCAAGACTTGACAGTCCCCCTACCAGAGTCTCTAATGAGTCAGACAGAAGGGCCCTGGTCTCCCCGAGGCCCCCTGAACCCGCCAGTGGCCTGATGGCCAGGTGAGGCCTGGGATGGTGGACAGGGAGGCCCAGGCCTGGGGCACTCAGTCTGTGCTAAGGAATTGGAGGACCATGAGGAGAGGTGGCTGCAGGTCAGAGAGGGAAGCCTGGACCTCTAGTGGGTGAGGACGGACGTGCAAGGGAGGCCTCTGCTTTCACTTCCATCTAGGGAACACTCCTCGAATCCATGGCCAGCCAGGTTTTTGGGCCCCAAACTGGAACACATGGTCCAACATATCATGGTTTATATGGTGAGATGTAAGATTCAAAATTGGGACTTCCCTGGAAAATCCAATCCCTCCTGTGGTGTTCAGGTGGGTGTGCGGTTGGGTTCAACTTCATGCGCGAGCTCCACTCAGCCACAGGCGGCTGGGGCCCAGGAAGGAGGCGCCTCTTGAGAAGAGATAAGGACCGCCCTTGAGAGAGGCACTCTCCTCAGAGCAGGCAGCTTCAACTGCTTCTCAGTTCCTGTGGTAAAGGCTCGAGAAGATCAAGGGAGAAGGAACCCGCCACCTCCTCCCGTCCTCGTCCTGTGTCCCCTCAGCCCTAACTCATCCTCTCTTTCCAGCTCGCTCATGCCTGAAGTGCTCGGCCAGTCCTCCCACGTTGCAGAGGAAGAAACGGAGGTCTTCAGGACCCAAAGACACTTTCCAAGGTCACAAAGCAAATCTGAGGCCAAACACAGGTTGGCCTGAAGGTTTCTATCATTTAAGACTCACTGTGGCAGCTGATCTCTCCCTGAGAAGGCCTTGCACGTGTGCCCAGTGCTGAGTTGGACCATGGGCATTAAAATACAGAAGATTAAAATTCCTACTTGAGAGGTATGTGGTCTCCATGTGGAGGTAAAGCCAGAAAACAGAGTAGGGACTGAAATTCAGCCTGAGCTCTGCTCTCCGAGTTATGTGCCCTGGTAGGGGCTGGAAGAACCCCCTTTTTAAAACTTGCACATAGGACTTCCCTGGAGGTCCAGTGGTTAAGACTCTGTGCTTCTAATGCAGAGGGCGTGGGTTCGATTCCTGGTCAGGGAAATAAGATCTCACATCTGCACAACATGGACAAAAAATAAAAAGTAAAACTTGAATCAGAAGTACCATCTGAGCCAGTGAGGACCTTGGGAGGTGAGATTCCTCAAGACTGGGCAAGCTGGACAGACAGAGGTATTTAATGTTGAGACAGTTGGAGGTAATAGGGAGCCACGGTGTGTCACGGAGTCACTGAGTACCGAGATAGGCTGGGGAAGCCAGCAGTGAGGGGGGCTGCCAGATGGGCTGGAGAGAGGGAGAGCCCAGGAGGAGGGGTGTCAGAACCCACAGCCGTTGCAGTGATGATGGGGAAGCCCTGAGCTGGAGGTGGTGATGACAAGGTTACCGTCCGTCCCCAGCCTGAGCCATCACCCACCTTCACAGGGCCACTTACAGCCCCTCCTCCCCAGCACTTAGCCCACCATGGTAACTTGACACCCACGTGTGCTCATTTGATGATGGTCTGTGGACCTCCCCTACACCTGCCCCTGGACTGATGCCCCATGGGGGCAGGGGTTGTATATTTTTCTCTTTTTTTGGAGTACAACTGATTTACAATGTTGTGTGAGTTTCAGGTGTACAGCAAAGTGAATCTATTATACATATACATATATCCACTCTTTTTTAGATTCTTTTCCTATGTTGGTCATAACAGAGTATTGAGTAGAATTCCCTGTGCTATACAGCAGATCCTTAGTAGTCATCTGTTTTATACATAGTAGTGTGTATATGTCAGCCCCTGTCTTCCAATTTATCCCTTTCCTGTTTTTCTGTCTTGTATCCACAGCACTTCAGAGCCACTCCACTAATGACCACTGAATGAATGAAAGAATGAATAAATGAGGGGAAAAGTGCCCAGTGACCATAGGAATAGATTTGATAAAGGAGCTTTAATAAGGCTTCCCTGGTGGCTCAGAGGTTAAAGCATCTGCTTGCAATGCAGGAGACCTGGGTTCGATCCCTGGGTCGGGAAGATGCCCTGGAGAAGGAAATGGCAACCCATTCCAGTATTCTTGCCTGAGAATCCCATGGACAGAGGAGCCTGCTGGGCTACAGTCCATGGGATCGCAAAGAGTCGGACACGACTGGGTGACTTCACTCACTCCGGTTTTCCAATCTCCACTTTCTTGGTGGGTGGAATGATATGCTTTTCTCTTTCCCTCTGATCCCAAAGGTAGAGTGATTGCAACACTTTTTAAAAAGCTTGGTATTCCTCTGGGATCTGTTGTTTTTTTTTTTTTCTTTTTCAGCTTCTGACCATGGAAATAAATCACAGTCATTACAGGAATTTTTTAAGTAGAAAAAAGCGTAAAGAAGCTGGAAAAAAATTACTCATGATCCCAGCATGAAGACGCTTCATTTTGTTGACGTCTCTTAGGGGCAGAATGAGATTTCAAAGGCCTTGGCCTCAGGGCTTGTTCTCAGGCCTCTTTCCCAGCTGCCTCACTCGAGGTCATTTCTTAATCCACCCAGGAACCATTCCCCACCCTTCTCTTCTCTTCTCCTGGGGCGTTCCAAGGGCCTTGACCCTGATGCTGGGAAAGATTGAAGGCAGGAAAAGAAGGGGATGACAGAGGATGAGATGGTTGGCTGGCATCACCGACTAAATGGACATGAGTTTAAGCAAGCTCTGGGAGTTGGTGATGGACAGGGACGTCTCGTGTGCTGCAGTCCATGGGGTCGCAAAGAGTTGCACATTACTGAGCGACTGAACTGAACTGACGAGCTTAGGAGGGTTGCCCTCTACTTGATGATGGAAATGAAAAAGCACCTCTGGACATGAGCTTTTCCCCTGCAGCTGGCAGCCAAGCTCTCCTGGGCATTTGGTATTATGGTATTTGTCGAGCGTTTGGTATTATGTTAATCTCTTGCACCATAATTCCTTTCCAACTTTTCTGACTTTCCTTCCAGACTAGCTGACATTTCAAACAGGTGACTCAGCCATCACCATGTCACAGAAATGAGTCGTGAGGTTTCTTGCAAGTTAGTTGCCTAAAATTGTTATAATTTCTGGAGTTTCAGGATGATGCTGGTTCCTTCCAAACCTCTGCTGGGGACAATGCTGGTACCTTGGAAGCAACAAAAGAAGTGCAGGCAGCGATGGAATGCAATTTCATCTGCAGGCTCAACCCGTACAGTTGGTAATTACAGATGCAGGAGCTCTGAGGAGGACTCTGAGGCTACATCCAGCTTCCCCGGGGAAAAGTAATGTGGTTGATTAGTTATGTCTGCTGTGGGAATGGACTGGGAATGTGGAATGGAGGTTTTTTTTGCCAACCAGATTATAAGAGGGTTAGGCCTTCAAGGAGCTTAACAGTTCTGTGGGGAAGGCAAGTTAAATTCAAAGTCAAATAATATGTGCTAAAATGAGTGATATTATTGGAGTTCCCATGAGGGAGAAATTGAAGCAAGCTGGGAGGTCCTGAACTGAAGTCAGACAATGGTTGGACAGGAGGAGACGAGAAAACCCTCCAGACTAAGGGAAGAACTCAAAGAAAGTACCACTGTGACATGTTCCAGGGCGGTGTGAAGAGACCAGCCTCCTCAAAGTCAGCATAAAACTTTAGAATATGTGTAGCCAGAATTTACTGGATAAGTTAAATCATGCCTTGTGGTTGTTCAGTTGCACAGTTGTATCTGAGTCTTTGCGACCCTATAGACTGCAGCACGCCAAGCTTCCCTGTCCTTCACCATCTCCCGGAGCTTGCTCAGACTCACGTCCATTGAACTGGTGATGCCATCTAACCTAGTACAGAGTAAAAATGCATTTAAACTTTTTAAAGTGATGAATACCATTTTTAAACTTGTGAAATGTTTAAAAACACAGGGTTGGGGGAAAGAATGAAATAATAAAATCTCATTCTTAATTGTTTATATATTGTCATATTTGTCCCATTTCTTTTTATTTATTTTTTAAATAAGTTATTTTATTGTATTTTTTGGCCATGTAGCACGTGGGATCTTAGTTCCCTGACCAGGGATCAAACCTGTGCTCCCTGCATTGGAAGGGCAGAGTCTTAACTCCTGGACCACGAGGAAAGTCCCTCCTTTTCTTTTTAAAGAATAATGCACACAAAACCTTAATCTTTTTGACTGTCACACCATCCAGTTCCTTAGAAGCAACCACAATCACCATTTGAAGTCTGTCTGTCTATACCACTGTAAGTATTTTTATAGACTAACCTACATACATATGGAGAGTTCAGACTCTTTTTCATCCCTTTCGGAGAAGGCAATGGCACCCCACTCCAGTACTCTTGCCTGGAAAATCCCGTGGATGGAGGAGCCTGGTGGGCCACAGTCCATGGGGTTGCTAAGAGTTGGACACGACTGAGCGACTTCACTTTCACTTCTCACTTTTATGCATTGGAGAAGGAAATGGCAACCCACTCCAGTGTTCCTGCCTGGAGAATCCCAGGGGGATTCTGGATGGGGGAGCCTGGTAGGCTGCTGTCTATGAGGTCGCACAGAGTCAGACTGAAGCGACTTAGCAGTAGCAGCAGTAGCAGTTCGTCCCTTTAGTTTCAAGAACTAATAATAATATTCTACTTCAAATGAGTTCAAACCCAACCTCTCCTTGCCAACCGCTCGTCCTCAGCCATTTTCCTTAAACCCTCGTAGGACTTTCTGGGCACTCGCATCTCCTCGCCTCGTATTATTCAGTGGCCTCCAATTATTCATAGTGCCATGCAGGCACTAATTCTAACTAGTTCCAAACTATTTCCACCACTCCCAAGTAAAATCCCACACCCGTTTCTCATCTCCCTTCTCCTGGCCACCAGTCCCTGGCAACCATGAATCTGTGTCATATGTCTACGGATTTATCTCTTCGGAATATTTTATGTAAAAGGATCAAATAATATGTGACCCTTTGTGTCTGGCTTCTTCTACTTAGCGTAATGTTTTGAGATTCATCCATAGTGTAGCAAGTATTAGCTCTCCCTCTTTATGGAAAAAAAATATTGTGTCCTATGTATATAACAGAGTTTGCTTATTCATTCATCTGTTGATGGACCTTTACTTTTGGCAAGGTTCCTGTAAGAAGAAATATTTGCATATCTGGGAAGTTACAGGCAGGGTCTCATAGGGAGGGGACAGAGGTTCACTTGGGGTCACCCCGTGAGCCCGTATTACCCTCAGTTTGGGAGTGCCTAGTGCACTCAAGTGCCCCTGCTAAGCTACTGCTAAGTCACTTCAGTCGTGTCTGACTCTGTGCGACCCCATAGATGGTAGCCCACCAGGCTCCCCCGTCCCTGGGATTCTCCAGGCAAGAATACTGGAGTGGGTTGCCATTTCCTTCTCCAACTCAAGTGCCCCTAGGGACTCAGAATACCTCATATAATTCCACTCCACTTTTGCTTCCATAATTTCCACCTATGTGAGACAATCAGGACAGAAAAGCTTATTCCCATTGTAAAGACAAAAAGCTTNAGATGGTAGCCCACCAGGCTCCCCCGTCCCTGGGATTCTCCAGGCAAGAATACTGGAGTGGGTTGCCATTTCCTTCTCCAACTCAAGTGCCCCTAGGGACTCAGAAAACCTCATATAATTCCACTCCACTTTTGCTTCCATAATTTCCACCTATGTGAGACAATCAGGACAGAAAAGCTTATTCCCATTGTAAAGACAAAAAGCTTAAATTCCAGAGACCAGAAGTCAGATGACCTGACTGGGAAATGTTCATTGTCAGGGCACACCCAGCCCTTGTGATCAAATCTATCTCTTATGTCCTTTAAACAGTTATTATTGACAATAATCACAGTGAAAGACAAAGACCTAGGTAGGAGGGAGATTTGAGTGTCAGGAATAAATTTGGTGGAGCATAAATGGAAGTGAATAGTTGCAAGTCTGTCAGCTCAATTGTTGCAGACAAATAACAATTGGAACCACACTGCCACTGAGGCTGGAGAATGCCTTTTTCCATCCAACAGCCCAACCTCGCTGTGCTCCATCAGCTGCCCACACATCCAAGCATTTAAGCAGGAATTTCCACTTAATCTCCATGGATCCTGCTTCCTGAAGATCTTGGAAGATGGCATCCTGGACGAGGTGGGTGTAGGGTGGGCAGAGAATGTTCGAAATGGTGGCAGGCAGCATTCTGCCTTCTTACACACAGAGGTACTTAGGCAAAGTTTGTGGGCAGATGAACAAGTGGACAGATGAATATGGTTCAAGGCACTTTAGAAACTTTTGCAACTTTTTCTTCTAGGCAGATTGTTCTTTTTGCATCAGAAACAAGCAAAAATCTCTACATAATGGTGGCCATCAACCATCCAGAGCCTGTACCTCTCCCCTGCCTCTAGGAGAGGAAGAGCAGCGCTTTCTTCTGTGCATTAGTTAGGGTGCAGGCCAGACAGGAGAGCAGAGACCCCAAGAGGTCAGTAGTTTAGAGAATAAATGTCTGTAGAGAAAAGGGAATCCTCCTGTACTGCTGGTGGGAATGTAAACCGGTGCAGCCACTGTGGAAAATGGTATGTTGCTGCTGCTGCTGCTAAGTCGCTGTAATCATGTCCGACTCTGTGCAACCCCATGGATGGCAGCCCATCCCTGGGATTCTCCAGGCAAGAACACTAGAGTGGGTTGCCATTTCCTTCTCGAATGCATGAAAGTGAAAAGTGAAAGTGAAGTCGCTCAGTCGTGTCCGACTCTTAGCAACCCCATGGACTGCAGCCTACCAGACTCCTCCGTCCATGGGATTTTCCAGGCAAGAGTACTGGAGTGGGGTGCCATCGCCTTCTCCAGGAAAACGGTATGGGGTTTCTCAAAACACTAAAAATAGAACCACCCTATGACCCAGCAATTCCACTCCTGGGAATGTATCTGAAAAACAGAAATACCAGTTTGAGAAGATACATGTACTCCAGTGTTCATAGCAGCATTACTTAAAATAGCTAAGATAGGGAAGCAACCTAAGTGTACATCAACCGATGAATGGATGAAGAAGATGCAGTATGTATATACAATGGAATATTACTTGGCCAAAAAAAGAACAAATTTTTGCCATTTGCAACAATATGAATGGATTTGGAGGCATTATGCTGACTGAAATAAGTCAGACAGAGAAACACTATATGATATCATATGTATGTGGAATTGAAAAAAATACAACAAGCTAGTGATTATAACAAGAAAAAAAAAAAGGAGAGTCACAGATATAGAGAATACATTTGTAGTTACCAGTGAAGCAGGAGAGGTAGAATATGGGTGAGTAGGAGGTAAAACAAGAAATTTTCTAAAAAATTTTAAAATATATACATTTAAATTTCTCTCCTGTGTAGTTTCAGCTGGGCATTCTAGGCTGAAGGGCAGCTTTCTTCTGCCTGGTCATTCAAAGAAAAATGGTGCAAATGAACCTATTTACAAAACAGAAAAAGAGTCACAGATGTAGAAAACAAACTTATTGCTACCAAGAGGGGAAAGCAAAAGCTAGGGATAGATTGGGAAACTGAGACTGACACATGCACACTGCTATATAAAAACAGATGACAAGTAAGAACCTACTGTATAACACAGGAACTCTACTCAATTCTCTGTAATGACCTATATGGGAAAAAAATCTAAAAAAAGAGTGGACATATGTATATGCATGTGGCTTCCCTGATGGCTCAGTGGATAAAGAATCCACCTGCAACGCGGGAGCTGCAGGAGACATGGGTTCAATCCTTGGTTGAGGAAGATACCCTGGAGTTGGTAATGCAGCAACCCGCTCCAGTATTCTTGCCTGAAAAATCCCATGGACAGAAGAGCCTGGTAGGCTACAGTGCAAAGTGTCGAAAAGGGCTGGACATGACTGAGCCACTGAGCATGCACACATATGTACACGTATAACTGATTCACTTTGCTTTTCAGCGGAAACTAACACAACATCGTAGAGCAACTATACCCCAATAAAAATTAACAACAAGAAGATACCCAGTCTCCCTCCTAGTCATTGCTGTGCCGTCACTGACGCATTGCTGTAATCTGCATGTCAAAGCTCCGGTGCTAAAAGTTCCAACTGTCCAGCTGGTGGAAAGAATGAAAAAGCATGCAGAAGGTAAGCCTATCGTCTTAATGCCTGGCAGGAGTCACACACATTACTTTTGCTCAAATTCTATCGACAAGAACTTCATCTCACGAGGATACTAACTGCAAGGGAAGCAGGAAATACATAGTTTAACTTTGTACCTTGGAAGAAAGCAACAATAGATTTTGTATCTTCACCATCCCTATATGCTTGCAGTTTGTTTTTAGAAGGTAGCACAGAAGCCTCACTTAAACTCTCAGACAGAAGGGCCTCTGTTCTTGGCTAGAATCTTTTTCCTGACCTTTCCACTCTGACACTGAAGGGAGTCAACACTGAAGGATTCTGATGAGCACAACCTTGCCTTTGGGAAGAAGGACCTTGCAATCTGGAAAGGTGAAGGTAGAGGGGAAAACCACTGAGAGGAAGGACATAAAACACGACCTAGATACGATAAACATTTCATTCAAACAGGGTAGTTTCCTCTGAAAAAAGGAAAAAAGTAAATTTGAGACCAGATGCTCAGCTTCACACCGTGGGCAACAAATGCTTGGAGTTTTCAGAAAAGTTTTTGACAACACAGGGACTCATATGAACTTTCAACTTGACTTCATGGAAGATACCATGCCCCCCAACACATACACACATATATACACACACAGTCTGACAGTCACAACTCACATACATGCTCCCTAGCCTCGTGACCCCTCTCCAGACTGCCATGTTCCACTGGCCATCTACCTTGTGCATCTGTCTTCTTTGTCTGATTTTGCAGCTGAAGAAACTAAGGCTCAGAGAAGTTAAATGACTGTTCTGGGACACGTGTAACTGAGCAGGACACTTTGGGGCCTTCCCAAGACAGGACTTCCCTCATATTTTCTTCTTTAGCTCCTCTCTGATATACCTAGATAACAGGATTTGATGCACATTTCCTGAGTTGTTTTGCAGATGAGAAACCCCCTGCCCTCAACAAGTGGAAGAATTACTTGATGACTATGAGCACAGAGCCCCAAGCCTCCTGGAGTCCAAGGACTGACACTGTTAACCACTGTGACACCATCCTGCTGCCTCACCAACTGTCAGTCAGAGAATTGTGCCTACACTGATCACATACCCTGTGACCCGCACCGCCCCCCACCTGCCCTTTAAAAACGCTCTGCGAAATCCTTCAGGGAACTCAAGGCTTTTCAGGGCATGAGCCACCTCTCCTCCTTGCAGTCCTTGCAATAATCCTTTCTCTGCTCCAAACTCCGACGTTTCAGTTATGCTTTATTTATCAGTAAACAAAAAATGTCACAGCCCTCAGCAATTGCAGCTACCACAGATGGTGAGCTGGTGAGCCCTGAGCAAGCTCGGGATGTGAAAACACAGGATACTGGCCCCAGATAGCTGAGGTGCATATCAAAGGAATGATTTCACTGAGCCCAGACTCTTGCATCTTTCCATACTTAGAAAAGCACTAAATTACTTAACTTGAGATAGCTGATTTTCTTTAATTAACAATAATCGTTTGATGTTCCGACTACCTGGCTGTGGTTGCAAAACTTCTATATAACCTGGCTCCTCCCCTCGCCTCCTCAGAGCAGTTCTCGCAGGGCTACCTGAGATGCTGTCTCTCCGACTTGAAGTCCTAAAACCTCCCTCCGAATAAAGCGTAACTCTCAACTTTTAGGTTGCACGTATTTTTTCAATCTCATGCACATCTCCTGCCTTTGCTTGTGTGAGGCTCTGGTCCCCTCATTCCCAGCCCCCTTCTTGTTCCAGGACAATGGGAAGGCTGTAAATCCCTAGAAAAATTCATCTTTTCAAAGACCAAATAAAGGGCTGGACCTTCAAAACAGCAATAAACACCTAAAGGTTTTGTAAATATCAGCAGTGTAATCTAGGGCGGGGAGGGGTTCCAGGGCCACAAAGAAAGCCTGTAGGACTCCCAAAGGAAAAGAAAGGCTGAGCCCGGCTGTTCACCTCTGTTTATTGGAAACGTTGTTCCTCCAACCCAAACTCCATCTCCATAATAGGGAAGAGGAGAGTGGCCCTTTCAGGGAGTTTTGACTCTTGGGGCCAGAAAGGAGTGAAAAATTCTTCTTTGGTCTGCAAAATGTCAGCCTCAGACTTTCAATTTCCCTCTCCTCTCCCCCACCCCACCCCCCCATCCCTGGGGATTTTGGCCTTTTGCTCACACAAAAATTTATTTCATATCTTGACACTGTTGAGATAATCCATGGCACCTTCTTAGGGAGGAGATGAACGGGAAGCTGCAGGAAATGTAATCAGAATTTCCACTGGCTGGACAGCTGAGCTTCTGAGCAATAAGATGGAGAAATCTAAACTTCGTCTTGAAATCACAAGGAGTCCGAGGGGCTCTGCCGTCCAGGGAGGTCCTCCGAGACGCTGGAGTCCTTATTACAGCTGGGTGTGAGGAGGCTGTCCTGGCTATTGAGCTTGGGGAAGGAGCCTGCTCTGTGGTGTCTCTGCCAGAGGCAGGGAGGCAGGAGCTGGCTCTGTGCCCTGAGAAGCTTCAGATTATGCAGATGGCCTTCACTGGGTCTCACTGCACTTGCCAATCTTTTATTCCCCCTAAGCTTCTTGGTGTTGTTATACGTACCTAGGAAGGAGATCTTGTTTTTAAGAAACAGAGATTCTTGACCCCACTGGTTCCGACTTAGGGGTAAAGACAGCTGGGTGTTTTTTTGCAGGCACTGTGGCATGGATGGATGCCACTGATGAAGACCAGAGTTTCTCAGGCCAGCTTGCCCCTGAGCTGTCAGCGCTTGTTTAAGGCCCCTCACAGGCACCTAGACTCAGTCTGGGTCAGCCTCCTCCTCACCTAATTTGTTAATAGATTCCCTGCCTCCAGGAATCTGATGGATGGCCTGAGTGTGTATGTATGTGTGTATGTGTCAGATAAAGTGTGCATGTATTAATGTGGATGTGAGTATACAGCAGGAAAGTGGATGTGAGTGTACAGCAGGAGGCCTCCTGGGTTCACAGTTAACTTGACAAGTTCACCACAGGCCAGGTTCAGTCATTCAGGCTGAGGGATCTAAGGTCACGCACAGTGAGAGAGCCCATTTTTTCAAGAGCCAGTTAACCCTAACCTGGCTCACGAGGACTGATGTATAGACCCAAGTGCCTTGATTCAAAGTGAGAAATACAGTCACGGCAAGAACCAATCAGAGCATTCCCAGCTGATGAGGGAGTGATATGGGAAGTGAAAATGTCACTGGGGCTTTGCTTGGTAAACATGGCTGAGGACCAAGGGGAACTGATTACATCCATTAAATTAAATGGTGTATTTTCTGCTTACTCTTGTTCCCCACATGACAGTCACACCTAACAACTTGCATTTCCATAGATGTGCCGTGTTCCCTACTGTGCATACATCCAGTATGCTTTCCCCTTCAAACAATGCTCAAAATGTTATCCAGGCATCAGCCACACACACCCCATGGGCTTTGAGAAGACTAACTCCATCCAAAGCTCCTAATCCAGACTGAGCATGATTGGCCTCCCAAAACCCATTAAAAATTCCATACCCTAAATAAAGCATCAGTGAGGGCAGAAAAATGACTTCATCTGATCCATTCATGGTGTATCTCAGGAACCTTGCAGGAAAGACAGGGGCAGAGTGTTCTCACTTCTTCTGGCCTCTGTAGTAAGTGTATATGTTCCTAAAACATATCCACAAGCAGCAAACTTGCTTCCAAAAGGAAGGCAAATTGATGATTAAGCTGGCACACAGAGAAAGGCAGAGCTGAGAAAATAGTGGAAAATGCTTCCAGAGTCTTGATCAAGCCATACGTGGAACTCACATCCTCCAAACAAAGAATTCTTAAATTTGTGGGGCAAGTGGATAGCACTACCCTTTGGGCATTTTGGAAACAGTCCTTTCAGTTGTCTTAGTGCTTAAGGATTTCAGGTGTCACTGACATTTAATTTGTAGGTGCCAGTAATACTAGATATCTGCAATGAGTAGACTATTCCACATGGCAAAGAAAAGTCTATAGTTCTGTAAGACTTGTGGACGTCTTATCTGACTTCAATGTTGGTAAAAATCCTGTTCTTTGAGTTGCTCCCAAAGCAGATCTTGAAGTGTAAGTTAATGTGTGATTTAGGAGGTTTATTTAGGTTTATTTAGGAGGTGATCTAAGCAGAGAGAATGTGATGATTAATTTTATGTGTCAAATTGGCTGGGCCATGAAGTGTCCAGATAGTTGGTTAAAAATTATTCTAAGTATGCCTGTGAGGGTGTTTCTGGATGAGATTAACACTTGAATTAATTGACTAAGTAAAGCAGATTGCCTTCCCTAGTGTGGGTGGGCCTCATCTAATCTGTTGATGGTTTGAAGGGAAGGCTGAGTTGCTTGAGTGCAGCTCTCTCCTTGCCTGGCTTCGAGCTGGAACGTTGGTCTTCCATTCCTTTTGGAGTTGAATTCTAGCTGGAAAACACCTCCTGGCTCTAAGGCTTAAGACTTGGATGAAACTATATCATTGACTTTTCTGGGTCTCCAGCTTCCTGACTGCAGACCTTGGGACTTCTCAGCTGCCATATATTCCTTTTAATAAATAATATATATCTCTCTCATCTCTCTTTCTTTATCTCTGTTTCTGTGTACCTATTTAATATATGTTCTATTATATAATAATATTATATAATATAAATAATATATATTCTAGTATATATTCTATAATTATATCATATATATACTATACATATATAGTCTTCTATATATATAATATACATATATATAGTATATAGTATATATATAGATTCTGTTTCTCTACAGCAGTGGTCCCTGACCTTTTTGGCACCAGGGACAGGTTTTGTGGAAGACAAACTTTTCCACAGACGGGGGTTTGGGGATAAGCACATTACATTTATTGTGTATTTTATTCCTATTATTATTACATCAGCTCAACCTTACATCATCAGGCATTAGATCCCAGATGTTGGGGACCCCTGCTCTAGAAAGCCCTGACTAATACAGAGAGTGAAGCAAGGAAAGAGGAAAAACCAATAGTAACCAGGGCTTAGTCCCAGGTGAAGAATGAGAGCTAGTTCCTGTGTTAACTTGTTGGCCAAAAGTATCCCAGAGGCTACGGTCACCTCCACTTGCTACCCCTGCATGTGCTGGTAAGTGCACCCCACAGATACCCGGGGTGGGAGAAGCCTGGGGGAGGAAGCCAGCATGCTTGGGGTGCACTTGAGGCGAGCCTCTCTCTCCTGGGGGTGGAAGTCTGCATGAGACTGCACACTGCAGCAAGAGCTGGAGTCAGTGTCTGGCAGGCAGAATGCTAACCCCCAGGTATGTTCACGTCCTAATCCCCAGAGCCTGTAAATGTTACCTCACAGCAAAAGGGAGTTTGCAGATGTGATTAAGAATCTCAAAGTGGAAAGATTACCCTGGATTACCCAGTTGGGAGTGTAATCACATCACTGATTATAAGATGGACACAGGAGAAGTCAGAGGCAGGGCCACGTGATGATGAAACAGAGTTGGAGTGATGTGCTCTGAAGGTGGAGGAAGGGGCTGAAGCAAGTGGCCAGGAGAAACTGAAAAATGTAAACCTGGGATTTTCCTTTCAGAGCTTAGAAGGAACCAGCCTTGGTAACATCTTGGCTTTATCACAGAAATTGGCTTGATGCTTCTGGCTTCTAGACTTGTAAGGAAATAAATTTGTGTTGTTTTAAAACACTAAGTTTGTAGCTTGTTACAGCAGCCATCCAAAACTAATACATAAAGTTGTGTCAGAGAGGACACGAGGCAGCCCAAACACCTGACTATAATTAATTGGGCCTAGAACCTAAGTCTGTTTTATGTACAAACCCAGAGTGATTTTTTTCACAATTTTATCTTTTTATGATTTTTAATTATTTATTTATTTGTTGCGTCAGGCAGCATGTCGGATCTAGTTCCCTGACCAAGGACTGAACCCATGCCCCCTGCATTGGGAACACAGTCTTAAACACTGAACCACCAGGGAAGTACCCCTTTTCACAGTTTTAAAATATATCAGATTTTCCAGGGCAGACTAGGGGTTTACTAGTCAGAACTTTACTGAGAGTTGCTCCTTTTTTAAAAAACCAGATGTATGCATATAGCTTATATTATGCATTAATTCCCTTCCAGGAGATATAAACTATTTGTTGGGGAAAAAAGGGGGCGCTTTGCAGGACTTCCCTGGTGGTCCAGTGGCTAAGACGCCCAGCTCCCAACTCTGGGGGCCTGGATGAGATCCCTGGTCTAGATCCCACATGTCACACCTGAAACATTCTGCAAGCCACCACAAAGACGGAAGGTCCCTTGCACCACAACTAAGACCTGGTACAGCCAAATAAATAAATATTAAAAAGAAAGAAAGAAAAGAAGACTTCAGATTACATAATGAAGCTGATAATGAGACCTCTCAAATTCTGCTGTTGTTATGTACCTCCACTATCTAAGAAATCTGTGTCCTATGGTACCCACTCCCTCACCTGCAGGAAGCATATTACTTCAATACAGCATTCTTTTCCACTGAGAGTGATTCTGGGTAAAAATTCTGCCTCACTGAGTGCACTAAGCAGTGCTTTGGCTGAAGTCAGTGGCTGGCCTTTCATCCAGACCCAGAATGCGCCTTGACCTGAAACGCCTTTTCCCTTCCTGAAGGCCACTGCTGGCCTTAGACACCCTCTCCTCAAGAGGACCCTGCTCTCCCGGGCAGGACAGGAGTCTGCCCTTGGCTTTCCCACCGCTGCTGTCCTCTCCTCAGTCATCACACCTATCCCCCAGCTTGCAAAAGTTGAAAGTTGAAAATTTGGTCACTCAGTCATGTCCAACTCTGCGACCCCATGGACTGTAGCCTACCAGGCTCCTCTGTCCACGGGATTTTCCAGGCAAGAGTACTGGGGTGTACTGCCATTTCCTTCTCCACCAGCTTCCTAAGGGCCAGATTATTTCTCTCTCCCCGTCTAAATGCAAGCTCCTTGAGAACAGGAGCTATGACACATCCCTTCTGCTTAACAGAGTGCCTGGTAGGCAGCAGGTGCTCAATAAATCTCTTTCAAAATCAGACAGACGAATCGACACCACCCGCGCTTGCCTTCCGATTTTCTATTTCATACTCTTCTGAAGCTTACCAATTTCCTTCTGACTGATGATTTTTAATTTAGAGGTGCTAATAGATTCAGTCAGTTTGCAGTAAAGCAGGTGGCCTGTGAGGAACACATGTCATTTTGGTCACCCACTTGCCAAACAGCCCTTGGTTGGGAGAATTCCGGCCCTGGTGGGAGGGCAGGCATGAGGCCGAGGTGGGATCAGGTAGGTGCTCTTATGCAGCATTTAGACTCTTGATAGAGATGGAAGGACACTAAGACAGAGTCGGTCAGAGCCATCAGCACAGCTGTGGTGGACCCTACAGCCCAGAGCAGGGGTGGGGGGCTCAGAGCAGGGATGGGGGGCTGTCACAGAGCAGTGTAGGGGGGTGATTCCAGAGCTGCAGCATCTGATGGGATGTTGGTGAGTGTCTGGGGTTTAGAGGAATAATAACAAATGTACATGGTGATGAGGGGGCCTCCCTGGTGGCTCAGTGGTAAAGAATCCTCCTGCAGTGCAAGAGATGTAGGAGACCTGGGTTCGATCCCTGTGTCAGGAAAATCCCCTGGAGGAGGAAATGGCCACCCACTCCAGTATTCTTGTCTGGGAAATCCCATGGTCAGAGGAGCCTGGTGGGCAACAGTCCATGGAGTTGCAAGAGTCAAACAGGACTGAACAACTGAGCAAGTGCACGACAGTGATGAGGGCAGAGGTGGTCTAAAACAGATGGCTCCTGGGAGGTCCTGACTAAGCCCTGTCTTGTTTGGACCTGTCTGAGCCTGGTTCTCCAGCTCCCTGTCAATTATGTGAGTTCCCAGAGACCCCCTATTCTCACCCTTGTCCCAGATTCCTGCTCCTTTCCGCACAGTTTCTTTCTTCCTATGTCTCCCACCAAATCTTCAACTCACCCTCCAGCCTGCTGCACCCCTGAGTGGAATCCATCTGGTTTCCTGGGTGCTTCTCCATCCTGCCCCTAACACACCTCAGATCTTGGCCCCTTGTCCCTCCAAGCTCTGTGACTGCACAGGGACACCGCCCTCACTCTCAAGGAGAGGACTGAGGCCAGAGGTCCGGCCTCAGGTGAGCGAGGACATGGTGCTCCAGTTGGAATTTCCCTGTTGGAATTCCCATATGTGAGAGAAGGAGCCAAAGTCTACAAAAGCTCCCTGATGGAAACTCATGTTCACTTTTTCACATGTGGTTCACATAAGGTTTTTCATATGGTTCATTCTCATTATCTGACACCATATTTAGGACAAACTATTTTCTTAGTTCAGAAGGTTCCCAACCAGCCCTCCTCGTCAATGAAACTGCGTCACAACGAGGAGGAACTTCGGTTTCTTCTTGCTCCCCCCAGGGGCCTACCTGGGTCATAAATGAGTAACATTAATCTCTAATGGATGCCTCACTTCGTTACCCTGGGAAAGGCTCCAAGTTCAATGAAATTTTTTTGGTGGAGGGGTGTGGGGGGATTAGTCAAATCCTCCTGTCACAATAAGAAGAATGAAGACTGTGAAAGTGTCCTGATCAAGTATTCTGCTTGGCACAGCCCTCAGCACGTGGCAGAGAGCATGTCACTCAGTGTGACAGCAATTCCATGCTTGTGGTGGGCACAAGCACTCACACTCTGTCAGTGAGGAAATGCAAGTGCAGAGGGACTGTGGTAGACACAGAAGACCCCTTCCAGCGTCCTTGGGTAGGCTCTTGCCTAACTCTCGGAAATGAATCATCTGAGAGACACACACGCCAACAAAGCAAAAGACCTTATAGGGAAGGGGCGCCCAGGCAGAGAGCAGCAGGGTAAGGGAACCCAGGAGCACTGCTCTGCCGCGTGCCTCGCAGTCTCGGGTTATATGCGATGGGTTGCCTCTGGCCTATTATCTCACTTGGCCCATATTTGGTCTGACTCAGGTCCCTCCTGGTGACAAGCACATCTCTTAGCCAAGATGGACTCCAGTGCAAAGGATTCTGGGAGGTTGGTAGGATGTCCTTTTGGCCCCTCTCAGATTCTCCTGGTTAGCTTTTGTTGGCAGCACCGTGTTCTTTACTGGGACCTCCTTTTGTGAGACAACTCAGGCAAATAGTTCTCATGCCTGACCAAGGCGGGCAATTTTGATCAACTCGTCTCTAATAGGGCTTTCCTAAGCTGAAACTCCAGTACAGTACTTTGGCCACCTCATGTGAAGAGTTGACTCATTGGAAAAGATTGAGGGCAGGAGGAAAAGGGGATGACAGAGGATGAGATGGCTGGATGGCATCACCAACTCGATGGACGTGAGTCTGAGTGAACTCCGGGAGTTGGTGATGGACAGGGAGGCCTGGCCTGCTGCGACTCATGGGGTCGCAAAGAGTCAGACACGAGTGAGCAACTGATCTGATCTGATCTGAAGGTCACACAGCTGGTGACAGACAGTCTTAGATGCTAAGCCCTGAAGGACAGAAGGAAAAAGTAGAATGAAGAAAGAATGAGGGAAATGTTATAGAGTGGCAGAANTCGCAAAGAGTCAGACACGAGTGAGCAACTGATCTGATCTGATCTGAAGGTCACACAGCTGGTGACAGACAGTCTTAGATGCTAAGCCCTGAAGGACAGAAGGAAAAAGTAGAATGAAGAAAGAATGAGGGAAATGTTATAGAGTGGCAGAACAACACTTCCTGGAAATTGTGATCTTCTAGAATAATCTTGGGCAAATAACTACAACACAAGGGGTTGTATACCAACCTTTTAGTACTAAAGACAAATTTTATTTTTAAAAAATATGCTGGAGGGTCTTCCCTGGTAGGGGTTAAGAATCCACCTTGCAATGCAAGGGATGCAGGTTCGATCCCTGGTCAGGGAACTAATATCCTACAGGCTGTGGAACAATGAAGCCTATGAGCCACAACAAAAGACTCCAAATGACACAACAAAGATCTCATGTGCTACAGCTAAGACACGGCACAGCCAAATACATAAATGAAATAATCTTTAAAAAAATGCTAGAATTTTAAATACATTGACTGAGTGACTGAAAAGAACTCTCTGTTTTCTCTTCTCCAAAAGAATAAAGAAAACTCTTATGAAAGCAAACAAGGATGACAATTTAACACATATACATTATTCTGGAGCATTTCACATACAACATTCCACTACCCTGTTTCTGCTTTATTGACTATATCAAAGCCTTTGACTGTATGGATTACAACAAACTGTGGAAAATTCTTCAAGAGATGGGAATACCAGACCACCTCACCTGCCTCCTGAGAAATCNTGCATCTATTTGCCATGAAGTGATGTGACTGGATGTCACGATCTTAGTTTTTCAAAAGTTGAGCTAAGCCTTTTTTTTTTTCACTCTCCTTTTTCACTTCATCAAGATGCTCTTCGGTTCCTCTTTGTTTTCTGCCATAAAGTGAAAGTGAAAGTCACTCAGTTGTGTCCGACTCCTTGCGACCTCATGGACTACACAGACCATGGAAGTCTCCAGGCCAGAATACTGGCTTTTCACCTCTCCAGGGGATCTTCCCAACCCAGGGATCAAATCCAGATCTCCCATTTTTTAGGGCAAATTCTTTACCAGCTGAGTCACAAGGGAAGCCCCTCTGCCATAAGAGTGGTGTCATCTGCATATCTGAGTTTATTGATATTTCTCCTTGTAATCTTGATTCCAGCCTGTGCTTCATTCAGCCAGCATTTCACATAACAATATATAGCCTTGATGTACTCCTTTTCCCCATTTAGAACCAGTCTATTGTTCTGTGTCCAGTTCTAACGGTTGCTTCTTCTGCTGCATACAGATTTCTCTAGAGGCAGGGAAGGTGGTCAGCTATTCCTATATATTTAAGACCGTTCCACAGTTTGTTGTGATGCACCCAGTCAAAGGCTTTGGCATCATCAGTAAAGCAGAAGTAGATGTTTTTCTGGAACTCTCTTTCTTTTTCCATAATCCAATGGATGTTGGTAATTTGACCTGTGGTTCTTCTGCCTTTTCTAAATCCAACTTGAACACCTGGAAGTTTTTGGATCACATACTGTTGCAGTCTCATTTGTAGAATTTTGAACATCACTTTGCTAGGGTGTGAGACGAGTGCAATTGTGCAATAGTTTGAACATTCTTTGGCATTGCCTTTATTTGGGATTGGAATGAAAACTGACACTATCCAGTCCTGTGGTCACTGATGAGTTTTTCAAATTTGCTGGCATATTGAGTGCAGCACTTTCATAGCATTGTCTTTTAAGATTTGAAATAGCTCAGCTGGAATTCCATCACCTCCACAAACTCTGTTTGTAGTGATGTTTCCTAAGGTCTACTTCCCTTCAGATTCCAGGATGTCTGGCTCTAAGTGAGTGATCACATTATCATGGTTATCTGGGTCATTAGGATTTTTTTGTATAGTTTTTCCTGTGTATTCTTGCCACCTCTTCTTAATATGTTCTGCTTCTGTTAGGTCCATACCATTTCTGTCCTTTAATGTGCCCATCTTTGCATGAAATGTTCCTTTGATATCTCTAATTTTCTTGAAGAGATCTCTAGTCTTCTGTTCTATTGTTTTCCTCTCTATCTTTGTATTGATAACTGAGGAAGGCTTTTATCTCTCCTTGCTATTCTTTGGGAATCTGCATTCAGATGGGCCTACCTTTTCTTTTCTCTTTTGTTTTTTGCTTCTTTTCTTTTCTCTGCTATTTGGAAGACCTGTTCCGACAACCATTTTGCTTTGCTGCATTTCTTTTTCTTGGGGATAGTCTTGATCACTGTCTCCTATACAATGTCACAAACCTCCATTCATAGTTCTTCAGGCACTCTGTGTATCAGATCTAATCCCTTGAACCTGTATGTCACTTACACTCTATAACTGTAAGTGATTTGATTAGGTCATACTGGAATTGCCTGGTGTTTTTCTCTACTTTCTTCAGTTTAAGTCTGAATTTGGCAATAAGGAGTTCATGATCTGAGCCACAGTCAGCTCCCAGTCTTGTTTTGTTGATTGTGTAGAGCTTCTCCATTTTCAGCTGCAATGAATATGGCCAATCTGATTTAGGTGTTGACCATCTGGTCATGTCCAGGTATAGAGTCATCTCTTGTATTTTTGGAAAAGCGTGTTTACTATGACCAGTGCATTGGCAAAACTGTTAGTCTTTGCCCTGCTTAATTTTTTACTTCAAGGCCTTGCCTGTTATTGCAGGTATCTCTGGACTTCCTACTTTTGCATTCCAGTAAGGACATCTTTTTTTGGTGTTAGTTCTAGAAGGTCTTGTATGTCTTCATAGAACTGTTCAACTTCAGCTTCTTCAGCATTACTGGTCAGGGCATAGTCTTGGTTTAATTTGATATTGAATGGTTTGCCTTGGAAATGAACAGAGATCATTCTGTCATTTTTGAGATTGCATCCTAGTACTGCATTTTGGACTGTTTTGTTGAGTATGAGGGCTAGTGTATTTCTTCTAAGGGATTCTTGCCCACACTAGTAGATATAATGGCCATCTGAATTAAATTCACCCATTCCAGTCCATTTTAGTCCACTGATTCTTAAAATGTCAATGTCCCCTCTTGTCATCTCTTGTTTGACCACTTCCAATTTACTTTAATTCATGGACCTAACATTCCAGGTTCCTTTGCAATATTGTTCTTTATAGCATCAGACTTTGCTTCCGTGTCCAGTCACATTCACCACTGGGCACTGTTTTCACTTTGGCTCTGTCTCTTCATTCTTTTTGGNAGTCGGGTCCAACTCTTTGAGGTCCCATGGCCTATACAGTCCGTGGAATTCTCTAGGCCAGGATACTGGAGTGAGTAGCCTTTCCTTTCTCCAGGGGATCTTCCCAACCCAGGGATCAAACCCAGGTCTCCCACATTGCAGGTGGATTCTTTACTAGCTGAACCACCAGGGAAGCCCCAAAGTAAGATGAGGTGGGTTTAAAGATGTAAACATATTCAGTGAGTGAATCAAGGCTATACTCAGTTGATCTAAACAACCAGAATAATATATATATTTTGAATTAAGGATTCAAATTTAAGAATTTATGGGTATTTTGAATTAGGAGAAAAGAGCTGAACTGTAAGAACATTAAATAAGATGGAAACGAAAAAAGGGAGGGAGTGTTAGTTTCTTCCCAGAGTATTATCTGGGATCCATTTGTATTTAACTATCTTTTCATATTTCCTTTTGTCAATTCTGCTGTTCCCAAGTTATTCTCAATTGTTGCAGGATCCCAGATAAGTAGGTATGATAAAAATGTAAATGTGAGGACTTGTGGATTCTCATTGTACCATAAAAAGGAAGCTGTCTTGCTGCTAGATATGTGATATGTATAAAGAGCTTTTTATCATATTAATGTATTAGCAAAGGTGTAAATTCAGAGCTGCACGGGTTATGTGAGTGTGTGGGATGGATGGGTGGTGAAACATTGATGCTAGGGCATGATACATGGTGTCAGATCCACAAATCCTACCATAGTCAGATCGTACATTTTCATAGAGAATATCATTCATTCAGCTGGCAGGTATTCAGTGTGTGATTCAACCAAGCCAAGTTTCTTTTTATTCTTGCTGTCTCCCTCCCTGCTTCCTTTCCTCTCTTTCTTCCTTCCTTCCTTCAGCAGACATTCATATTAATATTTTTCTCTATGCCAGGAACTGGGCAAAGATCTGATAATACAAAGATAAATAAAAGAGTCAGGAATTGTAGCTGAGATTCAACCATCGTAAACATTCAGTTCAGTTCAGTCGCTCAGTCATGTCCCAGTCTTTGTGACTCCATGGGCTGCAGCACACTAGGCTTCCCTGTCATAGCCATCTCCTGGAGCTTGCTCAAACTCATGTCCATCGAGTTGGTGATGCTAGCCAACCATCTCATCCTCTGTTTTTGCCTTCTCCTCCTACCTTCAATCTTTCCCAGCATCAGGGTCTTTTCCAATGGGTCAGTTCTTTGCATCAGGAGGCCAAAGTATTGGAGTTTCAGCTTCAACATCAGTCCTTCCAATGAATATTCAGGACTGATTTCCTTTGGGATTGACTGGTTTGATCTCCTTGCAGTCCAAGGGACTCTCAAGAGTCTTCTCTAACACCACAGTTCAAAAGCATCAATTCTTCGGCACTCAGCTTTCTTTATAGTCCAACTCTCACATCCATACATGACTAATGGAAAAACCACAGTTTTGACTACATGGATCATTGGCAGAGTAATGTCTCTGCTTTTTAATATGCTGTCTAGGATGGTCATAGCTTTTCTTCCAAGGAGCAAGAGTCTTTTAATTTCATGGTTGCAGTCACCATCTGCAGTGATTTTGGAGCCCAAGAAAATAGTCTGTCACTGTTTCCATTGTTTCCCCATCTATTTCCCACGAAGTGATGGGACCAGATGCCATGATCTTAGTTTTTTGAATGTTGAGTTTTAAACCAGCTTTTTCACTCTCTTCTTTCACTTTCATCAAGAGGCTCTTTATTTCTTCTTTACTTTCTGCCATAAGGGAGGTGTCATGTGCGTATCTGAGGTTATTGATATTTCTCCCAGCAGTCTTGATTCCAGCTTGTGCTTCATCCAGCCTGGCATTTCGCATGATTTGCTCTACATATAACTTAAAAATGCTAGTTGTAGACATTAGAGGAATTAAAACTCATTCCTGCTTTTCTTCTTTTGTTTTTGACTGAGAAAACCTGGGAACTGTCAAAATATCTTACAACTTTCATCAAAAGTTGCATTCATTAATGATTTATAGCATAACTATAACACAAGAGATAGCTTTGCATGAGCATTTTAAAAGAATTACATTCATACTATTCCACCATCTCCTTTTCATCTTTATTATCTTTAATTATTGGTTTGTTTAACAGGTACTTTCCAAAAGCTTGGTCTACTGTAGTAGAAGTATATACTATATATGATGGCAGTGTTCTGTAAGAGCCTTGTCTATGATTTTTTGCATCTGCCAATAGCCCACCAGGCTCCTCCATCCATGGGATTCTCCAGGCAAGAATACTGGAGTGGGTTGTCATTTCCTTCTCCAGGGGATCTTCCCGACCCATGGATCGAACTCAGGTCTCCTGCATGGCAGGCAGACGCTTTAACCTCTGAGCCACCAGGGAAGCTCCATATTAACATACTTAAAAACTCTTTATTCATATCACATATCCAGCAGCAAGTTACCCAGCAGCAGTATTCTTAGGCCAGTTCTTGATCGGAGAATAAACCGTCCCTCCTAGCAAATATCCACAAATATCAGCCACTTACAGGGAAACTGAGTGGATTAAAAACATACCAGGAAAAAGGTATACTTAAATAATGCAAAGATGAGAGACTTTATAAGGGGAGAATCTGGTTCACTTCAAAGAGTTTATTGAGTTTGCTGCATTTAAGTAGATGGGTTATAAAAACGTCTGTCTATAAAAATATTACTTGATTCACAAAAATTAGTAGTCAAGAAAAAAGTTAGAAGTTCTAGATACATTAGCATATGTCTATAGAAACAATAATAATATTGCTTTCAGAAAGGAAGGTAGGAAAAAAAGGTACAGATTTTATGAGTTGATTCCTTTCTGCTCTGTTTGTTTTACTTAGACCTTGTAGGAATAATGGATGGTGAATTGATTGTTGCAGGATGTGTGATTGACACATCAGAGAGGGATCTAATTCAAGAGCATGACAAATTTCAGAACAGTTGACTAAAGTACCCATCCAACACACCGGAGTTTTTTGTGTATTTACTTAATCCATCCACAAATGTGTGGTCAGTTGTTTGGTAGTGTGTTTATTATAGAGCATTTTATCTTTTAAAGACCAAAAGACAAAGAAACATGGTGAAAAGTTTTCTAAAAGCTCTTCTCTTATNATGATCTTCGTTTTCTGAATGTTGAGCTTTAAGTCAACTTTTTCACTCTACTCTTTCACTTTCATCAAGAGGCTTTTTAGTTCCTCTTCACTTTCTGCCATAAGGGTGGTGTCATCTGCATATCTGAGGTTATTGATATTTCTCCCGGCAATCTTGATTCCAGCTTGTATTTCTTCCAGTATAAACATATTTATATAATAAAATTTAGATTTATTTGATATTTTGTTGACTTGCAATCATATAAAAGTCATAACTTTACACGTATTTTTAAATTTTATTGTTCGAAAAATAAGTTTATCAGGGTAGGAGGATGGAACATGATTTAACAGTTTAGGGGTTTGCTTTATCACTTCTAACTAGGTAGACAGGGTATGTGGAGCTCCATACTCTTGCCCTGTAGCCTGCTCACACTAAGGTGGGCCTGTTTCGGTGGAGACTGATGGGGTTAGGGGTGTTTAGGAATCTGCATTCAAGAGGAGCAGTAGCTCCACCTAGCAGATATTCTGATGTTCTGATCAGGCTTCACCTGGAATATCAGAACAAGAGACAGCAACAGCATCAAATCAAGCTAGAAGCTCCCTAATAATAGCGCTAAACATTGTCCCAGGGTTGAAAAAGTCCACCCTGGAAGCCTCGAAGCTGGAAGTAGAGGGGTCAGAAAATGCAGTCAAAATGGCCACAGCAGGATCCTCAAAGGGTTGTTAGTTCTGCTGATTGGAACAAGCATTCAATGACGTCACTGTCTGGCCCTGGAGGACTTCTCCAATGGGACCAAGATCCGGTCCAGCCAGAGCATGGAAGTTTCCAGACAACAGAATTGTGTGCTGGGGCTCCCATCTCAGATTAGCCCCAAACCAAGACTCCTTCAGAGCACGTTTATAAGATATTAAAGACAAAATGCCATTTGTCCAGGTTAAATATATCACCTTCAAGTGTTACAGTTGGGACTGTAAATCGTTTGAGGGAAGGTTCAGCATATGTGAAACTTTAGGGGGACACAGAAAGTGACCTGGGCTCTACTTCCAGTTTCTAGTTTCGATACCAAGTATCTGTGCGACCTTGGGCAATTTCTTTAACCTCGGCAGGACTGTTTCCTCATCTTGAAAACAAAAGCACAATCTTAGCTGACTTTTAAGGTTCCTCTTGCTTTGCCATGCCAGGATTTCTCTGCCAGAGGGAGTCCTTCTGTGTGTCTTGGATGACGTCCAGTATCAGGATTACTTATTCCAAAAGGCAGTTATTCTTTTGTTTGCTGTCCTCAGGGGGAACCCAGATATTTTATGACGTTATGGGGGAGCAAGGGTGGCAGTGAGTGACTGGCGTGTTTCCCTCCGCCGCAGGGCCCCGGTCATTGGCATAGGCCCAGCCTCTTTGGGGGAGGTCATCCCACCCTGTTATGCAGTCAGACTGGCTACCTTCAGGGAAGTACCCTGACAATAAATCCCTTTGGCAGCTCTATGTCCTTTCAATTGTGAGAGACAGCCCTTAAGCTCTCTAACGGGGTTCAATTTGTAACTTCTTTAAACCATAACTTATCTTTATTATCTTATTCAATGAACATTTATTTGGGGAGTAATAATATCTACCTCATACTCTTACTGCAAAGAGTAAACAAATTCATATAGAATGTTGGACAGTGTTTATCACGTAATACACTTCAGTAAAAATTAGCTATTGAGTATCTACTACGTGCCTGGCATGAGCTAGGTGTTGCAATGACAAGAGGAATGACACCAGCTCCTGGAGGTGGGCCCAGCGGAAAAGGACATACGCAGAACAAGAGCACATGGTGAGAAGTAACGCAACAGGAAGAAATAAAAATTATGGGAGTATAGACAGGGAGGACTCATTCTTTCTGGGGCAGAAAAGAAGAAAGGAAGGATGGCTTCTGTATACCCAGCATCACATCCCTCCCTTCCTCAGATAGGAGAAACCTATCTTACTCATGGGGAATGCATTCCATGTATTCAGGTAGGGCAATGAGGGCAGGTGACCCAAGACGGGGCAATCAGAATATCAATCTCGCTGATGACAGTCCTTGCTCAAGGATGAGCGTGCGGCACACACGGGGACAATCAACTACTGAGGACTTTCACCAAACCTATTAGAAAACATTCATTCTCTCTTTGTCTGGGATCCTGTGCTTTAGGGATAATGCGTGCCTGCCTGGAGTTCTCAGTGACCATCTTTAACTTCAGATGGAGAGAAACTGAGGGGCTTTCCCAGGTGGCTCAGTGGTAGAGAATCCACCTGCAATGCAGGAGAGGTGGGTTCCATCCCTCGTTGGGGAAGATTCCATGGAAAAGGGCATGGCAATCCACTCCAGTATTCTTGCCTGGAGAATCCCATGGACAGAGGAGCCTGGTAGGATATAGTCCATGGGGTCTCAAAGAGTTGGACATGACTGAAGCAATGTAGCTCGCACACGTGGAGAGAAACTGAACCTAAGTCAGAGGAAAAGCTCAGATAGTGGGAGAGAGAGAGAGGGTAGGAGAGCAATCATGGCATTTTGATCCTCAAGATCCAGTTGAGCCTGAAGCTACTCCATGAGCTAGTAAAGTGCCCTTTTGCCTAAGTGTATTGGATTTTTGATATTTAAAATCATCAGCCTGAGCTAATACAGAAAGGTGTCTTTTCCTCCAGATAGAGAAAATTTAAAGGAGAGGGGATATATGAGCCGAATTTGAAGAACATGTAGGAGTTCATCAGGCAAAAAAAGTGATATTAGTTTTGGGGATTCGGTAACATATCATAATTCCCAGGAATTCTTGAGATTTTTTTCCCCCAAATGATAAATTACTCTATATTTTTATAATATTTTATGTAGTTCTTTTCAAATAATAATGGGTGACCACAGTAATAAACTATGAATCATGTTTCTGCTGCTGCTGCTGCTGCTAAGTCGCTTCAGTTGTGTCCGACTCTGTGCGACCCCACAGACGGCAGCCCATTGGGCTCCGTAATCCCTGGGATTCTCCAGGCAAGAACACTGGAGTGGGTTGCCATTTCCTTCTCCAATGCATGAAAGTGAAAAGTGAAAGTGAAGTCGCTCAGTCGTGTCTGACTCAGCGACCCCATGGACTGCAGCCTACCAGGCTCCTCCATCCATGGGAGTTTCCAGGCAAGAGTACTGGAGTGGGATGCCATTGCCTTCTCCGCATGTTTCTGCAGTAGGGTTATAATAAGCATTTCAGAGGTTTTGCATTTTTAAAAAGGTATAATAATAAATGCATAATTTACTATTTTATGAGGAAATATATAGTGCTTGTACATTGTATATTTCAGTAACACATGAAAAATTATATAGACATTTGAGAGTATAAAACATGAAAAATTATACCAAAATAAATAGCAAAGTCATTAAAATTGAAATATATTATCACAAATACTGAAAGTTATTGTTCTTAAAATGAAATGTTTAAACACAAAGAGCATCAGTTGCCCTGAACAAAGGTCTTGATTTTTGTTTCATGACAAATATTCCAGATAGAAAAAGACCTTTCATTTTGTGTGGACACAGGTTGAATTGTTGAGAATGCATCCAAAACCATCTTCAAGTTAAGCTCGAGAGTCCATGCTGCTTCATGTAAACTCATTTCCTAAGTAATGAGGAAAACATTTTGTCTCCCCATCCTGATTATGGTTTTGTTTTTAGAATAAGCATCTCTTTTGCTAGTGCAGACTTTAGGCTGTGCCTGACTTTGTGTTGGAGGGGGGTTCTATAACCCCATCATCTTCTCATGGTGTTTCTTCTTTTCTAGCTGGGTACCCCCAGCTACTCAGCAGAGTTCGTCCATTCTGGCTCTGGGGAAGGCCAGCTGCTGGTGGTACTGCTTGGCTTCTGAGTCTCCAGGTAGCTTTCAGCCCTTTGTCCAGTCCTTGGCCAAGGACTACCACACTCAGAGCCCTGGGCTCCCTTCTCTCTTGCTGAAGCCCCACAAATTCCAGGGGCTTCAGCAAGACTACCTCTCTCTGCATCACCTTGCTGTTGCTCAGAGAATGCCCCCTGGAGCAGGAAGCTGGCATGGATGTGGGGCCATCTGTGTGTATCTCAGCTCTGAAGGGTCACAGCCCTGAGTTACTCACAGTCCAGTTCCTGGAAACAGTTGTCTCATCTATTTTGCTCATTTTTCTAATCATTTTAGCAGGTGACTATATCCAGTATCAGTTACTCCAGCATGGTCAGAAATGAAAGCTCACCCTTGATTTTCAATAGAATATTTGTGACTATGCTTGTGATTATTATTATATCATCCAAGTTTATAGCATGTCTGTTCTGGTTTTGTGGCCATAATTCCACTCCTTTCTTTTCTTTTTAGCAATAATATTATATTTAAATAGATCCAATATTCTAATTCCTTAGTGTAATTTTTATAATTATCTTTCAATTCTTGAGTGTTTTATTTGATTCATTCCCCTAAAGTTTTGATTTTAAAACAAAATAGGTGTTTTGTGTCTTTTTGCGCCAAAAAAGGTGCTACATTCCTGAGCTCTTTCAAGTTTGGGAATGTCTGCTTTTTGTCTTTATAATGAAACAGCATCTTATCTGGAGAAGGTGATGGCACCCCACTCCAGTACTCTAGCCTGGAAAATCCCATGGACGGAGGAGCCTGGTGGGCTGCAGTCGATGGGGTCGCTAAGAGTCAGACATGACTGAGCGACTTCACTTTCACTTTTCACTTTCATGCATTGGAGAAGGAAATGGCAACCCATTCCAGTGTTCTTACCTGGAGACTCCCAGGGACGAGAAAGCCTGGTGGAGTCTATGGGGTCACAGAGAGTCGGACACGACTGAAGTGACTTAGCAGCAGTAGCAGCATCTTATCTGGGCATCACTTTCCCAGCCATGGTTTCTCTATAGTGTTACATATTTGTCTTTATAGTGGTCTATTTTCTTCCTTAATTATTTTCGTAGTGACTAAAAAGGCCTTTAAACACAACAAGGCCTGTCAAACAACAATGAGATATCATCCCACAACTGTGAGAGTGGCTATCATCAAGAAGTCTACAGATAACAAATGTTGGTGAAGATGTGGAAAAAAGGGAACCCTTGCACGTTGTTGATAGGAATGTAAATTGGTGTAGCTACTATGGAAATCAGTATGAAGGTTCTCAGAAAAGCTAAAAATAGAGCTACCATATGATCCAGCAATCCTACTCCTGGGTATATAGCTGGAAAAAAACTGAAAACACTGATTCAAAAAAGGCACATGCAGCCCACTGTTCATAACAGCACTATTTATTAATATAATAGCCAAAAATGTGAAAGCAACCCAAGTGCCCATCAACAGACGAATGGATAAAGATGTTGTATATCTATCTATCTATGTGTATGTATGTGCAAAATAGAAACAGATTCACAGATATAGAAAATAAGCTGGTGGTTAACAAAGGGAAGACGGAAAGGGGGAGAGACAGATTGGGGTAGAGAGTTAAGAGATGCAAACTGCTATGTATAAAATAGATAAGCCAACAAGGATATATCAGACAGTACAAGGAATTATCCATTATCTTGTTATAACCTTTCATTTTACTTCAGTTCAGTCGCTCAGTCGTGTCCAACTCTTTGCGACCCCATGAAACGCAGCACGCCAGGCCTCCCTGGCCATCACCAACTCCCGGAGTACACTCAGACTCACATTCATTGAGTCAATGATGCCATCCAGCCATCTCATCCTCTGTCGGCCCCTTCTCCTCCTGCCCCCAATCCCTCCCACCATCACAGTCTTTTCCAATGAGTCAACTATTCGCATGAGGTGGCCAAAGTACTGGAATTTCAGCTTTAGCATCATTCCTTCCAAAGAAATTCCAGGCTGATCTCCTTCAGAATGGACTGGTTGGATCTCCTTGCAGTCCAAGGGACTCTCAAGAGTCTTCTCCAACACCACAGTTCAAAAGCATCAATTCTTCGGCACTCTGCCTTCTTCACAGTCCAACTCTCACATCCATACATGACCACAGGAAAAACCGTAGCCTTGACTAGAC
>SJYV01037098.1:726956-773961 GCA_006410875.1 Neotragus pygmaeus | reverse complement strand
TTTTCACTCTCCTCTTTCACTTTCATCAAGAGGCTTTTTAGTTCCTCTTCACTTTCTGCCATAAGGGTGGTGTCATCTGCATATCTGAGGTTATTGATATTTCCCCCGGCAATCTTGATTCCAGCTTGTGCTTCTTCCAGTCCAGTGTTTCTCATGATGTACTCTGCATAGAAGTTAAATAAGCAGGGTGACAATATACAGCCTTGACTTACTCCTTTTCCTATTTGGAACCAGTCTGTTGTTCCATGTCCAGTTCTAACTGTTGCTTCCTGACCTGCATACAGATTTCTCAAGAGGCAGGTTAGGTGGTCTGGTGATCCCATCTCTTTCAGGATTTTCCACAGTTTATTGTGATCCACACAGTCAAAGGCTTTGGCATAGTCAATAAAGCAGAAATAGATGTTTTTTCTGGAACTCTCTTGCTTTTTCCATGATCCAGTGGATGTTGGCAATTTGATCTCTGGTTCCTCTGCCTTTTCTAAATCCAACTTGAACATCAGGTTGGACAATGACCCTTAGAGGAAGTTATGATACTAAATTTTTTATAAAACTTATCAGGAAAATTTCCTTAAGTAATATAGTTTTTTTAACATGAAATGTGCAGTCTTGTTCTTTTTTTATTGGGGCAGTAGTTCATGGAGTTGCAAAAGAGTTAGATGCAACTTAGTGACTAAACCCAAAAGGAGTTGCTTTACAGTCTGTTAATTTCTGCTCTACAACAAAGCCAGTCACTAGTTGTTTACATATGTCCCCCTCTCTGGAGTTTCCCTCCTACCCCTACCCACAATCTCACCTCTCTAGGCCATCAAAGAGGGCTGAGCTGAGCTCCCTGTGCTATACAGCAACTTCCCACTAGCAATCTGCTTACACATGGTAATGTTTATAAGTTAAAGCTACTCTCACAAATTCATCCCACCTTCCCTTTCTCTCCTCTGTGTCCATATGCTTGTGCTCTACATCTCTTTCTCTCTTTCTGCTTTGCATTAGGTTCATCTGTACCATTTTTCTAAATTCCACATATAAGTTAATGTATTTTTTTCTCTTTCGAACTTACTTCACTCTGGACAACAGACTCTAGGTCCATCCACATCTCTGCAAGTGACCCATTCTCATTCCTTTTTATGACAGGAGACCAAACCAGTCAATCCTAAAGGAAATCAACCCTGAATAGTCATTGGAAGGACTGATGCTGAAGTCCTTCCAAACTCCAATACTTTGGCCACCTGATGCAAAGAACTCACTCATTGGAAAAGACCCTGATGCTGGGAAAGATTGAAGGCAGGAGGAGAAGGGGATGACAGAGGATGAGACGGTTGGATGTCATCACTAACTTGATGGACATGAGCTTGAGCAAGCTCTGGGAGTTGGTAAGGGACAGGGAAGCCTGGCGTGCTTCAGTCCATGGGGTTGCAAAGAGTCGGGCACAACTGTATAACTGAAGTGAACTGAATATTATGTTGTATGTACACAACACATCTTCTTTATCCATTCATTTGCAGATGGACACAGGTTGTTTCTACATCTTGGCTATTGTAAATAGTGTGCAGTATGTTTCTTAAGATTTGGTCACATTAACACGTGTAGCTTAAGTTTGTTTATTATCACTGTAGGAAAGTATTCAATTTTATGAATATTCTACAAGGAAACAGTGGAAACAGTGTCAGACTTTATTCTTTTGGGCTCCAAAATCACTGCAATTGGTGACTGCAGCCATGAAATTAAAAGATGCTTACTCCTTGGAAGGAAAGCTATGACCAATCTAGACAGCATATTAAAAAGCAGAGACATTACTTTGCCAACAAAGGTCCATNAAACAGTGCTGCAATGAACATTGGGGTACATGTGTTTCTTTCAGTTCTGGTTTCCTCTTGAATTACTTTTTTAATGTTTATAATGCAAAGCAGGCAAATGGGACAATGTTTTCTTTGTTAGCAATGAAGAATTCATGGATGTTCACAGCTAAGGATTTAGCCATTCTTCCTCCCAATACCCTCATTTTACAGTATGTTTTTTTACATTTTATAAGTACTCAAGCCACAATGAAGAATGTATATGCTTACTTGTTCACTTAATAATTATTCCATGTTTCACTACAGGGAAAACTTCATTTCTCTATAACTGGTCCTTATGTAACTTATTTAATCTTTCTGTTATTCAATTTCAGTGCTTTTAAAGAGGGAATAATTATCTTATTTACCTTATGCCATAGCTGTGAGAATGAGATGACTAATACATGTAAATGACGTATGCAAGTTCCTTAGAACAGTGCCTGGAACATAGCAAACACTCAAACAATTTAAATATCATTATGATTATTATCTCCTAGTGGCAAGGAATTGGGTAGTTTAGTCATTAAATCATGTCCAACTCTTGGGACCGTAGATGGACTGTAGCCTGCCTGGCTCCTCTGGATTTCCCAGGCAAGAATACTGGAATGTGTTGCTATCTCCTTCTCCAAGGGATCTTTCCAATCCAGGGATCAAAACTGTGTCTCTTGCATTGCAGGTGAATTCTTTACCACTGAGCCACCAGGGAAGTCCAAGGAATTGGGAGAATGTGCTAATTAATTCTTAGCTGTTGTTCCTTGAACGCTCATATGTGCTCCTGCGTCAAGCCCTTTGCTCAATCTGTCTTCTGCGTCGCCTCCCCCGCAGGGAGCCTCCTGATTCTCCCCTTCACTCCCTGCAGCTCTTTGTCACCTTAGCAGGGCAGTCTTTCCTTATCTGGAGTCAGAAATGGCAACCCACTCCAGTATTCTTGCCTGGAAAATCCCATGGACAAATGAACCTGGTGGGTTACAGCCCATGGGGTCACAAAGAGTCAGACATGACTGAGTGACTGAGTACAAACATGTGCTTTTCTGATCAGTTCAGAAAGCAGTACCTCGGACACTCTATGCCCCTCTTACCACTCTTGTTCTCTGCAATACCACAAACACAGTCACACACTCAATACGTGCTTGTTACACTTGTTTTTGACAGAAGTGTCACCTTTCCAAGGTCAGGGATTGCGTCTGTTCTATCCTCACAGTCTAAGATCTGCCTGCTCAACAACATGGTTAGGAATAAATTTGTCTTCTCCCTTTTTCAGAGGTAACTGCTTTTTAATTATTCAAAGAGAGAAGGTTTTCAGAAATCTGAAATAAACCGCAGTGGACATGGACCATTTTTAGCTGCCCAGCCTCTGAGCCCCACATTCCAGCCTCCCTGCAATGGGCACAGATCTTGACCAGGCTCAGCCTATCAGACACACCCACCAGATTTGGACGCAGAGAAGCAGGGGCCTGGCAGGGCCACGTTGGTGGTGGTGGGGCAGCCGTGGTGGCTGCACCTAGGAGGAACCCACTGCCCCCGAGCTGTGTTGACACGGCCGTGCCTGGCGCTGCACTAGTTCTTGGGCTGAGCACTGCCCCCTTCCCTGTCCCACTTCCTAAGCCTGATTTTCCGGCATTCTTTGTGATTTTATGAGCTCCCCAATATCCTTTACTATAAATTTGTCTTCTGCTTATAAAGGTTAAACTCAAATTTCTATTGCTTGCCATTAAGAACTCTGACTACTATGGGGCTCTGCCACGTGATACTCCATACAAAATAAGCACCTGTACCAACAGATGGTGGGGACGTTCAGTGACCCCTGAGACTAGAGGGACCACTGGAAAAGCAGTGGCCTTGTACAAGCTTTCCTAACCTCTCACAATCTACCTTCCCAAAATGTGAACAATTTAGTATTCTTTGCTTCTCACAGTCTACCTCTATCCTTTTTCAGGGTGTCCGTGGTCTTTGGAACAGATGTCTATATTTGAAGTTCTTATGCATCTGGGCATTCTGGAGTCTTCATATGGATTTCCTGCATATGATATGCAGAAAAGGCAATGGCACCCCACTCCAGTACTCTTGCCTGGAAAATCCCATGGATGGAGAAGCCTGGTAGGCTGCAGTCCATGGGGTCGCTAAGAGTCGGACACAACTGAGCAACTTCACTTTCACTTTTCACTTTCATGCATTGGAGAAGGAAATGGCAACCCACTCCAGTGTTCTTGCCTGGAGAATACCAGGGGTTGGGGAGCCTGGTGGGCTGCTGTCTATGGGGTCGCACAGAGTCGGACATGACTGAAATGTCTTAGCAGCAGCAGCAGAAGATGTGAGCTATCCAACTTGGTGGCAACTGTACCACATGGAGACGGAATTTGGATGGGAAGCTTTCAACCCAAACATTCATGCTCCAGGACTCCTCTGGGGGATATTCTTCTAGAGCCCCATTTCCAGGATATTTTCTCCTGAATATTCTGAAATAGCTTAAGGTCTGTCTCCCTCCCTAGAGATAGACTCTAAAAGGACCCCAAAGTATTTCTGCCTATCGGTGTTCATGCCCTTGTGTAATCCCCTCCCCTTGAGTGTGGGTGGGATCTGGAACTTGCTTCTAAGCAATAGAACAAGGAGAAGATGATGAGCTGTGACTTCTGTGATTATCTTAAGATCATCACTTCTGTCTTGCTAGCAGACTCTCTCTATTGCCTTCTCAGATATGTGTTTTGATGAAGCCAGTGGCCACGCTGAGGGGGTCCACATGGCAAAGAACTGAGGACTGCCTCTGACCAAAGCGAGAAAGCAGCTGAATCTCACCAGTGGCAACGTAAGCTTGGAAGCAGGTCCTTCCTCAGTTGAGCCTCAGATGAAACCTCAGCCCTGAGCAATACCTTAACCATGGCCTGAAGCAGAGGACCCAGGTAAGCCACATTGCATCTCACATACTCTGGGATAATAAATATGTTTTACAATAACTGTAAAGCAATTATCCTTCAATTAAAAATAAATAACTTTCAAAAAATTAAAATAAAATTAAAAATATGTGTTGTTTTAAGGCACTATGTTTCTGGTAATATTTTTGAAATATTTATTTGGTTGCATCATGTCTTAACTGTGGCACACAGGATCTTCCTTGCATCATGAAGGATCTTTTGTTGTGGTACATGGAGTTTCTAGCTGTGGTAAGCAGGCTTAGTGACTCCTTGGAATGCAGAATCTTCGTTCCCCAACCAGGGATCGAACCCATGTCCCCTGCATTGGAATGCTGATTCTTTACCACTGAACCACCAGGGAAGTCCCCATTTCTGGTAATACTTATGGTGATAGATAATTGGTATAGGCCCTCACTTGCAAGCTCCTGAAAGTCAGGGATGTCATTCTATTCATTTTTGAAGTCCTAGCACCCAGCATAGGTGCTCTAAGAACATGGCCCCACTGCACCGGCCTCTGTCTCCCCTCTGATATATCCCTCCACGTTGCCTCAAGGAGATGGTTCCAAAATGCTAATGCAATTGTGTCACTTTCTGCTTCAAACTCCTCAGAGCCGCTTATTATTTTTAATAAAATTCCAAACTATTAGCATAGCAAACAGGGAACTTCACTGCATGTCTCCAAAGCACTGTTCCAGGCTCTTCTCCCCCACTATTGACCCTCTCCCACACTATGCTCCAGCCACACCCGCTTCCCACTCACCTGGTCCTCGAGGGCCCAGAGCCCTTATATATGCTGGGCCTCTGCCTACAACACTCTTTCTTCTTTGCCCAGTGGGTTTCTGTGCTGTGCTTAGTCGCTCAGTCGTGTCTTACTCTTTGCTACCCCATGGACTATAGCCCACCAGGGTCCTCTGTCCATGGGATTCTCCAGGCAAGATTACTGGAGTGTGTTGCCGTGCCCTTCTCCAGGGAATCTTCACAACACAGGGATTGAACCCAGGTCTCCCTCATTGCAGGAGGATTCTTTACTGTCTGAGGCACCAGGGAAGCCCAAGGATACTGAAGTGGGTAGCCTATCTCTTCTCCAGGGGACCTTCCTGACCCAGGAATCGAACCCCGGTCTCCTGCATTGCAGGTGGTTTCTTTACCACCTGAGCTACCGAGGAAGCCCACCATACTTAGTTTTTATGATCTAGTTCAAACAGTGCCCTTTTCTAGAACCTTCCCACGTCCTCCCCCAGCCCAAGGGCAGCCTGCCACTGTGCTCTCCAGGTACTTTGATTGCTGGGATTTTTGTTTTTGCTTTTGGCTGCACCATGCAACACATGGCATCTTACTTCCCTGACCATGGGATCGAACCTGAGCCTGCATTGGACGAGCAGTCTTAACCGGCGGACACCCAGGGAAGTCCCTGAATGCTGTTATAACACATATGGCAAGGAGTCATCATTGTTTTCAAGCTCAAATCCCCTTCTAGTCTGTGAGTTCTCTGAAGAACTTCCTAGACTTCCAGTCTTCTTCAAGTACCTCCTCCTGTCCTTCTCTTCCCCTGCCCTGACCCCCATCTCTGGCATGGAAAACTTGAGAATGGTTTGGTGAGTGAACGAATGGCTTTAATATGAATAATAATACCCAAGGCTGGAACAAGGTGCCCCTGAGTCAAACAAGAGCTAAACAGGCTGTATTCATGGGTCTACAGGGGAAGCTCCAAACACCTACAGTGTTGATGGATGGTGGTTTGCAAGCACTAGAGATATGATCTCATGTTGCTAATACTGTTCCTTTATTGTGAGGGACAGGAGAAATGGGAGGCCTAAGAAACTTCCTCTTTTTGCTGGAGATAGTTGTCTATTTTGTATTAGAACCTTACACAGTGACCTTTTCTGAAACTCTGTCCTTAAAGACTCTGCGTGTAAACTTTACACTTCCTTCCTCTTCGTAAAATATTAGTTAAGGGGACAGGTTTGACTCAAAGGCCCTCTCTGGCCCTCTTGGGTTTGCCCGTTGAGACAACTCAAGCCCAAGGTAGCCTATATCGTAACTTCAAAGAAAATGTCTTATAAATGTCATGTAACTTACATGTCCTCCATGCTCTTTCTCATCACTTCTTTTTGTCCTGGGGGTTCCACAGATATCACACAAATCCAGTTATCTAGAGAAGCTGTCAGGTAGATGCTGAGGCTGCTCTTCATTCCTTCACTTTTTAAACTTTACATTAAGAGCAGCCTCTTCAGTGACAAACAGGCCCAGTGACGGCAGGGGATGCCTGCAGAGGGGGTGTTTATGGTGAAAAACCATAGAGCCAGTATCTTAAACTGATAACAAACAACTTGGTTGAAATTTGAGCAAAATCTTGGCACTACATTTCAACTTGAATGTTTAAGTTGGCTAAGTTCAACATTCATTAAATTGGCTAATTAGGTACGGAAAGCAGGAGCCCATCTTTTCAATCCATCTCTTATCAGGTCACGGTTGCTTGCAGACAATGAAGAAAATGCATTTGTATATACAAACCACTGGCTTAGATCATGGCAGATCCATGGCTTTGGCATGTCTGTGCCTGAGTCAGATATGCAACACAGCCAATGCAACTGTGCAGAAATCTGCTTTTCAGGTGGGCAAAAAGTCTATTTGAAATGAGATAAGTGTTCCCCATGTAAATAGGGTCTACCTGTGGATGCTTTGCTGCAGGAATAGATCCAACCAGCTTCGTTTTTCCCTTTCCAACATCACCTCAAAACAGAAGGTCGAAAAATCCTTCTGTTTCTTGCCCATGCCTGGGGTGGAGATACTGATCATGCAACAAACATTGATCAAGAAACTTTTCTCCATCAGGTCCTGCAGGTGTTGATGGAATGAAGCATTACAATTTCTTGCCTCAAAGAGGAGACAAAGGGAGGCGATTATAACAGGTGTGTAGTGAGGGGTGTTTAGTAAATGACTAAATGAATTTGATGAATGACTGGAAGAAATGAAGAGTAAGCTCTCATAACACAAGGAAGAACTGATGCTGAGGTCTGGACCCAGGAAGACAAGGGGCCTGGGGGGAGGGCCAAGAGGAAATTTTTCTTCTTCGTCGCAACCTAGAATCACAACATGCACAATTTGCGTTTTTCTCCTCCAGATTCTATCACCTACTACTAGTGGCAGAGGGCAGCAAGACTGTGTATGTGTGTTTTTTAAAATAGCTTTTGTTTTTTTAGGCTGAGGAATTAATCATGAATAAATATTTATGTGTAAGGTAAGGTATTAGGTGTCTGGGGGAGGGAGGAGTCATTCATAGAAATGCCACAGCTGTTCACAAATCTAAGGGCAGACAGAACGTGCCAGGCTCTTGCCATGCTGCCAGCTGGTAAGCCAACTCCCTGCCTTTCTCTCTCCCCGTCTTTCATCAGGTGCTTTGGTTTCTCTCGTTTCTGTACCTGTTCTGCACTTCCCACTCACCCAGGGACCCTCTCCTCATTCCTGGTTTCTTGCCTACAGCTCTTGTACGTGCTACACTAGCCCCAAGTTTACCACATGATCCTTCTGCTTGTTCCTGTAATAAGGATTCCAAAGTCCTGTGACAGCAATCTGACTGACTGCTTCATATTTTCATGCCAGGTCATTAGGCAGCCGGTGGATTAGCTGTCTTTTTGGAGCTTTGTCCATCTCAGTCTAATTAGCTGTGGGTCCAGTGTGGCCCTTTGATAACCCAGCATTTCTAAGCAGGATCAGGCAGCCAGATTCACTTAGAAGGGGATGTGGGCTGGGAACAGGCATCTCTCATGTAGTTTCTTGTGCCTGAATGTGAGCATAGGCAGCTAGATGTCATTAGACCTCAGAATTTCTCAAAATAGAGCAAAGAGAAACTGCCCCAACCTCTCCACCCTTAGTGCCGTCGCCAGGAGTATGATTAGTGGACCACAGGAAGGAAGGGTCTCTGGGTCCTGAAGAATCTTATACTAGAAACAACTATTTATTATCGAGTACCTGCCTTGTATGAGGCAGATTCTTAGATCCACTGAGTCTTGGATCTTTCTGGTGTGATGGGCTAAAGGATTGAGAGATACTTTGTAAGAAGGCATATCTTTTGGAGTGTTTCTCTGTGTGTTATCTAGTAGACCTTTATAAGAACACCGTGGAGAAGGGTATTATAATGCTTTCTGTTTTATAGAGCTCAAAACTGAGGTTCAGAGAGTTTCAGTTACTTGCCTAAGGATATACAGCCATGGTAAATGAAGGCACCTATAAGAATCTCAAATCTAACTAAGTTGTGCCTCCCTCCTACCCTCCTTGGCAGCGGCTGAAAGAAACGCACAGCCTGTTCTGGATGCCTTGCTGGTCTCTCCCTAGACTCAGTGGCAGAGCTTATCTTCATCATCTTGTGTCTAGTAGCTGCTGCAGGCTTGATGCACAAGCTCCCACTCAGTTGTTCAATACCTGAAGGAATACTGCCTTAGCCAGATCAGGGAAGGTGAAGGAAACCAGTGGAGAAGGGGCCAGAGAGTCCGGGGTAGAAGTGAAAGGCAATAGGAAGCTGCTTCTTTGTGGCCTTGCTCTAAGCTGCACAGGAGAGGAGCCTCAGCCATGCCTTGGGCTAATGCTGTTTTGGAAACTTTATAACTAAGATTTCAAGGAAGGAGTGTAGGAGGAGGGAAAAACTGATGGAGACCTCCATCATCACCCCCTCTATTGCCTGCTGCAGCAGCCAAGTATAGCAGTGGGAAGCACTTTCTTCTGTCTGGGAAAAAAAGCAGGCATACTGATGTACTGATGTACTGATTCCTTGGCCCTTTTGCATAGTGATTTGATTGCTTAATTCCTTTTTTTGTTTGTTTGTTTGTTTAAAAACATATAAAGCTGGCACAACATTGCAAGTCAACTATACTTCAATTAAAAAAAAAACATTAAAAATAAATAAATAAAAACGTAAAGATCCATTCTGTGTAAGGCTAAAACCTAAGGCTAGGAAAATAAATAAATCAGGGTCTTTTCCTTGAAGGGGCTTCCCTGGTGGCTCAGCTGGTAAAGAACCCGCCTGCACAGTGGGAAACCTGGGTTCGATCCCTGGGTTGGGAAGATCCCCTGGAGAAGGGAACAGCTACCTACTCCAGTATTCTGGCCGGAAGAATTCCATGGACTGCATAGTCCATGGGGTCCCAAAGAGTTGGACACAGCTGAGTGACTTTCACTTCCTTGAAGAGCTCACTATCTGGTAGGGAACAAAGAAGGGAAGGCTGAAGATTTTTACAGTGTAACCAATAACCTAACAAGAGGTATATGTGATAGGGGAAGGGGGCACAGAGTTACTCCATGAAGTGCCTGAGTGAATCCCCTAATGAATGATTTCAGATTTTACCCAGAGATGATATTATGCGTCAGGCATTGTGCCTGGTACTAGGATGGGGGCCCACAACAGCCTTGTCAAAAGCTATATCTATCCATAGCTATTTTTTAAAAAGTATTTATTAAGTTATAATTGATATACAATTCTCACTTTGACTTTTCACCTTCGTGCATTGGAGAAGGAAATGGCAATCCACTCCAATGTTCTTGCCTGGAGAATCCCAGGGACAGGGGAGCCTGGTGGGCTGCCATCTAGGGGGNCTCAGTCCATGGGCTCGCTGAGTCAGACACGACTGAGCGACTTCACTTCACTTTTCACTTTCATGCATTGGAGAAGGAAATGGCAACCCACTCCAATGTTCTTGCCTGGAGAATTCCAGGGATGATGGAGCCCAATGGGCTGCCGTCTGTGGGGTCGCACAGAGTCGGACACGACTGAAGCGACTTAGCAGCAGCAGCAGCAGTGAAAATACTAAAAACAATTTAATTGTTCACTTTAAATGGGTGAAATTTATGACGTGTAAATTATATCCCCATTGCAAAACAGAAAGGTTAATATGAGTTGGTTTTTTAACTCTGGAGGGTGATAAATTAAATGGAATTTACCATACATTGATCATATATGAGGCACAGTGTTTTCATTGCATTATTTTTATTTCTATGTATTTAGAACTTTCCATGTTAAAAGTTTTTTTAAAATAATTATTTGTAAATAGTACACCTAATTATAAAATATTTAATTTTTATGAAAGTGAAAGTGTTAGTCACTCAGTCATGTCTGGCTTTTTGTGACCCCATGTACTGTAGTCCAGTAGGCTCATCATCCATGAAGTTCTCCAGGCAAGAATAACAGAATGGGTAGCCATTCCCTTCTCCAGGGGATCTTCCTGACCCAGGGATTGAACCCAGGTCTCCTGCACTGCAGGAACATTCTTTACCATCTGAGCCACTAGGGAAGCCTTTACTTTCAATCAGTTCAGTTCAGTTCAGTCGCTCAGTCATGTCCGACTCTTCGCAACCCCATGAATCACAGCTCGCCAGGCCTCCCTGTCCATCACCAACTCCCGGAGTTCACTCAGACTCACGTTCATTGAGTCTGTGATGCCATCCAGCCATCTCATCCTCTGTCGTCCCTTCTCCTTTTGCCCCCAATCCCTCCCAGCACCNCCTGGAGAAGGAAATGGCAACCCACTCCAGTACTCTTGCCTGGAAAATTCCATGGACGGAGGAGCCTGGTAGGCTACAGTCCATGGGATGGCAAAGAGTCGGACACGACTGAGCGACTTCACACTGTGTGAATTCACATGCTACCGTGGGACCACAGCCGCTTCTTGAAGTGCAGTTCATAGAACAGTGAGAAGGCTGGTCTTACCTTCTGTCTCCATCTCCTAGTGTACTTTCCTTTGATTCAGTGATGGGGCTGGGGATCAAAGACCAGCACAGGCCTCAGGGAACAAGATCTCCCGGAGTGTCTGAGCGGGGAAGACCACTCTGATGATTCTCATGGGAAGGCAGGGCCCTCCAGGCTTTCTCTGACATGTGATCATCATTTCACTGGTAAGCCAACACGCAGGCTTTTGACTAACTTGTCTGGGGTGTTTCTAAAACAGTTTCATTAAGAATTCACTGTTAGAGATCTGATCTTTCCCCTCTGTTGAGTTTTACTTGGGTGTTTTACTGACTTGATATTACTTAATGGAAACCCATTCAACAAAAGATATCTCTTCAGGCCACTGGTCAGTACTACATGTTTAATTTGCTGATAATTTTATTTCTGTTTTGCTCCAAACGAGCTGTTTAGTTTTATAAGTAGCCAAAAAGAAAGAGGTACTGACAGTAAGCAAGCAGAATGAACCTTTGCGGTTCATATTTATGTAGGATTTAAAGAGGTGGGGGTGGGACATGGAGGGGGAGGATACATTTTTATTTTCCCATCGTAGAATAAGTAGAAAAAAAACTCATTTGATCTGGTGGTGACAAATATTGGACTGAAGAGATTCCACCCTCTTGAAGGTCACTATTATTCTGTTAGTCTTTACTTTTTACCTTTGTGGTAAGATTCTGGGTGGAAAGGGAAAATAAAGATGTAGCATCTCAAACAAAGGCCTTGAGATCATTTTCATTGACCTGGTGACTAAGATTAGGGCTTGCCTTACCCAGAGATGGGGCTTCCCTGGTGGCTCAGTGGTAAAGAATCCGCCTGCCAATGCAAGAGACACGGGTTCCATCCTTGGATCAGGAAGATCCCCTGGAGAAGGAAATGGCAACTCACCCTAGTATTCTTGACCGGGAAATCCCATGGGCACAAGTGCCTGGTGGCTACAGTCCATGGTGTCACAAAAGAGGCAGACACGACTTAGCAAGTAAACAACAACAACCCAGAGATGATATAAGTCTTATGATGCAGGGTAAGCCCTTTCCTTGGCCAAGCAGATCCTGGTCTATTTGCTCATGTTTATAAAACTGATCTTAANAGTGCCTGGTGGCTACAGTCCATGGTGTCACAAAAGAGGCAGACACGACTTAGCAAGTAAACAACAACAACCCAGAGATGATATAAGTCTTATGATGCAGGGTAAGCCCTTTCCTTGGCCAAGCAGATCCTGGTCTATTTGCTCATGTTTATAAAACTGATCTTAATGCGTCCAGAAGGCAGGAATGAGGTACTTTTGCTTTGGGCTTTTGGAACTGTGACAGCAGTTTTCTTTCTTTACCCGTCTCAGTGGGTCCTCTGCTTCCTACTCCCCCCACCATCCATTTAATCAGGATGAATAAACTGATTGTACTGTTTCCCAAGAAGAAGCTGTAATACATTTTATATTAACAGCGCTTAATATTTTCATTCACTATGGGGAGTCTTCAGAGTGCCTCAGAATGGAGGGATTTGGTTCCCCGGTGACCAGCCATCCACCAGCTCACCCTGCAATCTCTCTTGGTATGCTGTGAGTTTGTGGGACCCCGGCAGTTACTGGGGAGGTCCCTGCACCCCCAGGCAGTTCCCAGCGAGTGTTTTTCCAGCTTTGCTGACATTCTTTCCAGGCTCAGCTCAATTTGTTTTCTTCTTCTCTATGGCAATTGATGACTGAGTCGTAAAATGTATAATTCAGCAGGATCTCGTGTTAAGTGCTTCTTCCACAGTTGTGTAGGAGCCGGTGTTTGGCTAGTCCTCTGCGATGCATGGGTGTGTAAGGTTTTCTTTTTGCAAGTTAGCTATCTGAAGAGTAGGTTTAAGAAAATACACCTCATAACTATGGGGAAAGGATACCGGCTGGGGTACAGAGAGGAACTCAGGGAGTATCACTTCTGTAATCCTTATCTAACCTGAATCTATTAGCAGGAAACTGAAAAGGCCTGTGTATGACAATGAGATAAACAGTTTAATCTGTTAACAATGTCAAGTGGAAAATCCAACCGCAGCCAGTAGCTTAAGAAATGGCTCTTAAGAAATGGCTAGGAGGTTTTGTTGGGACAGCAGATCCTGAGACCCAGGTTGCTGAGCCAAGCATAGGAAAGTGGGTCGCTGTGTGTTCAAGCTGGGAGGTTGGGAAGACACTGGTTTGAGAGACTTCTGGAAAATCCTTACAGATAGAAAAATGTGCTGATGCACGGGACATTCTGAATGCGTTATAACTCGATATTTTAGTCTGCATGAGACCATCGAAACCTTTTCCTCCTCTTCACCATTGCCATCATCTTTGTCACAGCATTAAGTGCTCATTAGTATTCAGCATTTAGCTAATTCCAGTGATTTAGGACACACAGGACATTCTCTGAGAAGGTCTTGCTCCAGGAGTGCAGTGTGCTGGAAAGACTAGGACTTTCAGATTCAGTCCTTGGCTTCTTTGGGTTTTGGTGACGTCATTTGTAAAATGGGTGTATCGATCATCTTACGATCTCGTGTGGTCTTTTGTGAGTCTCAAATGATGTTGTGTTTGTAGAGTCATTTAGAGAGTATATGCTTTCCCGCCTCTTTTTTTTATTATGAATTCTATGATGTTGCTTTTCCCCCCCAAGTTTTCTCTTTATTTCTCCAGTACTCATTTGTTTATTTCTGTCATGCATATTCTTACGTATACTTGTTTTTTTAAATAAACAATGATCTATATTATTTTTTAAAGTTGACGTATAGTTACCTTACAGTATCATATTACTTTCAGGTGTACAAAAATGATGTTATTTTAAAAATCTTTCCAAAAGTGGATGGATGAGGGCAAGCACTGTACCAATGCAAGATACGCCCACGTCGGTGTGGCCGGAGGAGAAATTGCTAAGGAGTATGTCAGAGACAACCTTTATGTCCATAGCAGAGCCAGTTCTGACGTGGGCATGACGGTGGGGCTGGGGAGCAGGGATGAGCAGACACTTGCAATTGCATCCTAGTTCCACTCCAGCTGCTCAGTAGCCCCTCTTCCTGCCTGAGTGACCATCGTGGCCAGTGCACTTTATGCTTCTGCGGTTTGCTAACCCTGCGAATGCGATGGACACGAGGAACGGCTGGTGGGAGCGAGGAGTGGGTGTGGAGCAGGGGTCTGATGTACCTGGAGCAGGGCTGTCAGCTCCTGAATAATTGAGACCAGACCACAACTCCGTCTGGAGTCCAGGGATGCTTAATGGGGGCATTGATTGTTCCAGCACCATGTGGTGGTTTTCTCTTGTNGGTGTGGAGCAGGGGTCTGATGTACCTGGAGCAGGGCTGTCAGCTCCTGAATAATTGAGACCAGACCACAACTCCGTCTGGAGTCCAGGGATGCTTAATGGGGGCATTGATTGTTCCAGCACCATGTGGTGGTTTTCTCTTGTGTCCTAGGAAGTGAAAGAGAAGAATTCAGCAAAATCTTGAGTCTTTAAAGCAGACATTTCATTTGGCAGTTAGATGCTGGGCACTTCTGAAGTATGGCTGGGCCCTGGCTAGACCCTGAAACCTGTGCCCAGAGCTGGACCTCCTTTCTGGTGACTGCCCATGTTGAGAGGTGGAGGTGGCACCCCCGCGGCTGCCCAAACAACAGGCATTGGTCTACCATCTCTGTCTGCAGTTAACCTCTGCTAAGAATGGCTTAATTGATGCAATCCCTGTCCTTGGGGATGTGCCCTCTAGGGTGAAGTGGATGCCAACAGACATACTTGAGATTTGCAAAATGCAAGAACAAGTTGTCTAACCATTAAACAAGCACAGTCATTAAATATGAGTTAATAAATAATGAATCGGTGTTGGCCTGGAAAATGCAGGAAGCTTCGGTGCGTGTCGTGGGACAAGGAATAGAGGAATTGAGTCTGGGCAGCAGCCACTGAAGACAGTCAAGGCCTTGAAGGGTTTGCTATCTCTGTTAGAAGTGGTCAAGCAAAGACACTATTCTGGATCCAAAGGCTCTTGGAGGTTGGAGAGGATGGGGGCACACACCTTAATGCAATGCTTAAATGACTGTGCTGTAAATATGCTCTTGTGAGGCTAAGATGGGGTCTTGGGGGACCCCTCCGTCCTCACCCCAGTCGACCAGAGGCACATGGTCAGGAAAACTTGGGAGGGGCTTCTACTTCGTTGTAACTAAGCTGTGCTTAGTTGCTCAGTCATGTCTGACTTTNTTGTGAGGCTAAGATGGGGTCTTGGGGGACCCCTCCGTCCTCACCCCAGTCGACCAGAGGCACATGGTCAGGAAAACTTGGGAGGGGCTTCTACTTCGTTGTAACTAAGCTGTGCTTAGTTGCTCAGTCATGTCTGACTTTTTGCGATCCCATGCACTGTAGCCCGCCAGGCTTCTCTGTCTATGGGGATTCTCCAGGCAAGAATACTGGAGAATGCCCTTCTCCAGGGATTTTCCTAATATAGGGATCGAACCCATATCTCCTGCATTTCAGGCAGATTCTTTACTGTTTGAGCTACCAGAGAAGCTTGAGGCTGAATCTTTGGAAGAGTTCTAGGGAGGCTGGCTGGGCTAGGGGCTGTGTAGACCCTTCCGGGGAGAGAGCCCTGGTGTGGAGTCAGGACAGTCCTGGGTTTGAGTCTAAGCTCTGCCACCTCCTGACTGTGTGACCCTAGAGTAATGTCTTACTTTTCTATTCCTCGGTTTCAACATCTGTGCAGTGGGGCTGATAATACCAGCCTTAAGATGGTGAGCCTTAAATGAGGCCATGTGTGAAGTGCCTGGCACCGTGTCTGGACGTATGAAATGCTCAGCAGACAGCAAGGTGGGAGGACTTAGAGGGAGCCCCGCTCTCCTTCCTGAGCATATTAAGCTGAACTTGCAATGTCCACCATTCTCTTTGTTTAGGTGAAAGTTGAGGGTACCCAAGGGAATATTGCCTGCTGGTGCCCTTCTTCCCCTAGAAGAAAAAGTGGAGCCTGAGGTCTCTTGGATGCTGAGTTTCGTGGGAGGTGTAGGGAAGAAGTTAAGGGGGTCTGCTGGAGAAGAGGGCTCCAGCCAACCACAGGTGAAGTCACACCCTCACTCTGTCCCAGAGCTCGGCAAGAACTTCACCTCTCTGAGCCTCTGTTTCCTCACCTGCCGAATGAGGATGACCACCCTTCCTCGTGGGCTCTGGTGCTGATGAGCTGAGATGGTGTGTCTCAAGGTCCTGACACAGAACAGGCAGGGACAGAGGCAGCCCNAATGATGCTAAAGCTGAAGCTCCAGTACTTTGGCCACCTCATGGGAAGACTTGACTCATTGGAAAAGACTCTGATGCTGGGATGGATTGGGAGCAGGAGCAAAAGGACACGACAGAGGAAGAGATGTCTGGATGACATCACTGACTCGATGGACGTGAGTTTGAGTGGACTCTGAGAGATGGTGATGGACAGGGAGGCCTGGCGTGCTACGATTCATGAGGTCGCAAAGAGTTGGATAAGATTGAGTGACTGAACTGAGCTGAACCTAACTTAAAAGGAATAATTGTATTCACCTGATTTTACAGAGCTGTACACATTTTTAAATACCTATTTAAAGAACAGGTATTTGTTACTTTGTCACTTAGCACTTCAATGACTTTTGACCATAAATTAGAAAAGAATATTCTTTCTGTAATATACGGCCACAAGGGCAAGAATTACAAATTGGGATCATGTAAGGAAATGGCTGTTGACTGTTATTAGTATTCTAGTCCTGGCGCATTCAGATTTACAAAGTGTGACCCATAGCATCTAACTCCTTCATTTTATAATAATTCTTGAGGCTGTCAACTGTATAGGCATTGTTCAGCAACCTCAAACACTGAGATTTTTACTGCCTTATTTCAGAGAAAAACCAATTAAATGATAAAAATAAACTTTTATGAGCTCAGAAAAAATGCCTAACATGAACATTTAGACATCTCGTTTTTGTTAATTCCATTTCAGAAAGTGAGAAAAGTTTAGAAACAAAGGGAATGTGTCTGAAGATGGTACTAGTAAATAATGAAATTACATGATTTAGATTGTAATCAGAAGAATTACGTATATTTATATATTATATATANTCTCGTTTTTGTTAATTCCATTTCAGAAAGTGAGAAAAGTTTAGAAACAAAGGGAATGTGTCTGAAGATGGTACTAGTAAATAATGAAATTACATGATTTAGATTGTAATCAGAAGAATTACATATATTTATATATTATATATAACATACATATACATTAATTTCTAATTTACAGTCATCCTCCATAAAATAATTCCTTCTGTATTCTCTTTTTTCTATGTCTTACTACCTCAGGAATATTTCATGTATTTGTCTCTATACAAACTACCCTAAAGAAATTTCCATAGTAGACACAATATGAGCAATTGATGAAAACAACAAAACACAGTTTTATATTTTCTTGAATTGAATTTGTGAACCTGACCTTGCTTATGTGAGAATTCACAGTCAGTTCATACTATATACAAGCAAATTTATATACACTTTTCATTGACCCTAAAATAGTGGGGCAGCTCAGATTTGGCAGCATTAAATACTATTTGAAGTTCCAAGAATTCATTAAAGTTATTCTGTGATGATGAAGCTTAAACAGTACGAATTGGCTACCCATTGTCAAAAATCACTCTCTATTGTCAGAACAGAATAGTAATGACCTATGTCCAGTGTTTCCCCTCTNACCACAGGTGAAGTCACACCCTCACTCTGTCCCAGAGCTCGGCAAGAACTTCACCTCTCTGAGCCTCTGTTTCCTCACCTGCCGAATGAGGATGACCACCCTTCCTCGTGGGCTCTGGTGCTGATGAGCTGAGATGGTGTGTCTCAAGGTCCTGACACAGAACAGGCAGGGACAGAGGCAGCCCGTCTCTGGCCCCTTGTCCCCAACCAGGACCCTAACTTGCCTTCGCGGAGTGGCCCCAGCCACCTCACCCCAAAGTGCTGTTAGTTGTGAAGGATGGTGACAAAAATGGGTGGCAGGATTTATTTTTCCAAGAAGGTTTCTCCGTTGTAGGAGAGGCCTCACTTTGTCACCAGGGCTCAGAGCTTCAAGTGTAGAAAACAATCCTTTAGATCCAGCTGCTAGGCAAGAGGTATCAGGTTACTCACTACAGACCTGCCTCTTGTCCTTCTGTTTGGGAGGTGGAAACTGATAGGTCACCCAGGGAGGCCCAGCCTTCTGGGGGTGAGGAACCCTCCATCCCTTCTCTCCCCTCCCCTCACTCCTCTGCTTTCTCGCTGCATTTTTTAGAGTCACCGTCATGTATAAGAGAGAGGATGGAGTGTGTGTGTGTAAGAAACACCGCCACTTTGTCTAGCTGTGGCTTTCCCCACCAGGGAGGTCTTTGAACTTGTATGTGGTTTGATTGGCCTTCATTGCTTCCCTGTACCATGTCTGCAGGTGGGCTGGGCACACGCTTATGAAGACAGGATCTTTCTTAGGGTTTCCCTGCCAGTCCAGTAGTGAAGACTTCACCTTTCAATGCAGAGGGTGTAAGGTTCGACCCCTGGGAGAGCTAAGATGCCTCAGCCAAAAAACCAAAACATAAAATAGAAACAGTATTGTAACACATTCAATAAAGACTTAAAAAAAAAAAAGACAGGATCTTTCTTAGGTGGCTCAGAGGGTAAAGAATCTGCAATGCAGGGGACCCAGGTTCCATTCTGGGGTTGGGAAGATCCCCTGGAGGAGGAAATGACAACCTACTCCAGTATTCTTACCAGGAGAATCCCATGGACAGAGGCCACAGTCCATGGTGTCACAAAGAGTGGGACACAACTGAGAGAGTAACACTTGCACTTTTTCTTAGATGTAAGAGATGCTTTCCTCCACTGCAGACCCAACGGAGGCCTTGAGGCCCAGGCTGGGTCTCTGCAGCCAGCTTTGCACACCCCAAAGGAGAGTGATCACAGGAGAGCTTGCCCAGCATTTCCCAGCCCCACAGCTGCTTTTTCCCATTGTCCTGGCTCGGCAGACCCTGGGCCTGCTGAGCTGCTCTTGGGGCCAGGAGAGTGGAGGGTGGCGTGGTGGGAGAGCACAGTCAGGTGGCCAGGCTGAGCTGGACCGCCCAGGACACACCAGCACATTTCGGCGTTGCAGGAGGGCCTATAGGAGCCTGTGTAGACTCTCCCAGGAGCTGGGGCTGTGTGGCCACAGGTGGGTCCCCTCCCCTAACCCACCGAGCCGCACTGACTGTTCTGGGCCACCCATCACCACCGTCTTGGGCACCCTGCCTGCCAAACACGGGCCTTTCCTCTGCTGTACTACCAATATGAAAATCCCCCTTTCCTTCTTAACTATAATATGGGGCGACAGCCTATGATGTGATTCCTTGGGGTTCATATCTTTCCTGCCTGCCTCTGGTCCACACTCACCTTCCCACCCCCAAGTCGGCCGCTCGATGTCTGGGCAGAGTTTCTAGGCCCTGAACTGTTGAGTGCTTCCCATGACGGGAAAAGATGGGTCTCAGGGCGGGCCTATGATAACATGCCCCTGAGCCCCAGTCTGCTTCTGCTCTTCACACGATGGAGGGGCTGACGTCTGGGAGGAATGAAACCACGAAAAGAACTTGTTAGCATGTGGCAGCCTTCACCTCAGAGGCGGTCTGGATGGTGAATGCGCTGGACAGTAGCTCCCTTATTGCTCCAACCTGGAAATATACACAGGATGGTAATTAGTTTCCATCCCAGGCTAAGGCCATATGGAGCAGTGTCTGGGACGTTGTTTACCTTGCGGTATCACACTGTACATTAAGCATCAGCCCGCTCTCTCCAGGGAACCGCCTCCTCCCTCACTGTGGGCTGCTGGTTCACGCCGAGAAACTGAACCAACTCTTGCAGGTCAGAGGTTCTTCCTGGTACTCTTTCTTTGGCATTCTGGACTGGCCTAGATTTTCTGGTCTGTCACCATTGGCCTCAAATACCACATCCCCAGAGGAAGGCAGTGAGTCTCACCAAGAGATGCAGAAGAAGGGAGCTGGCCCTAAAGGTCAGCGTGGGTTAGCCTGGCAGGAAGTGCCCTGAATGTCCCAGGTGGCACATTGCTGGGGATTATTAGTCTGGGGCTTCTGACTGTGGCTTGCAGACATATGACATGTGACCTTGGAGAGAAGATTTCAAGAACTTCAGAAAATAGTTCAGTATGACTTCATGACCAGGTATTGTAAAAGGGAATGTAAGGTCTTTGATAGCTCAGTGGTAAAGAAAATCTGCTTGCCAGTGCAGGAGACACTGGTTCAATCCTGGACCGAGAAGATCCCGCATGCTGCGGCGCAGTTAAGCCTGTGCACCACAACTATTGAGTCTGTGCCTGTGAGCCTGGGAACCACAGCAACTGAAACCCCCATGCCCTAGAGCCGGTGTTCTGCAACAAGAGAAGCCACCGCAATGAGAAGCCCACGTACCGCAACTCGAGAGCCGCCCCTGCTCTCCAAACCGAGAAAAGCCCACACGCCGATGAGGACCCAGCACAGTCAGAGATAATTAGTGAATAAATAAAATCCTAAAAACAAAAGAATGTAAGTCCTGAACAGAAGTTTTACAAAGTCAACTGCACGAAGGATTGGATGGTGGGGGCCTGGCTCAGAAATTTTTCTTTTGGTATTCACTGGGAGTTATAATGTTAACAGTCATTCAGCATGCACTAGTTGGTGGCACGTCTGTGACAAATGCAGTCTTAGGCTACACAGTACTGATGAAGTAACAGCAGCTGTGATTTCTGAAGTATATGTTATGTACCAGGCATGTTCCATAAGTTACTTCATTTAATTTCTCCAAGGCGTCTGTTCCTCCTTTCACAGTGAGCAGACTGGGGATCAGGCAGATGAGGTTGCCAGTTCCAAGGGCACAGCTGGTCAGTGGCAGGGCTGGGATTTGAACCTATCAGTGTCTCCCAGGTCCCTGGCTGCTTCCGTTGTATGTTACCTGGAGAAGAGACGAAGTGGGTGGAGCTCCATGCAGAGGAGTGCTGAGCTTAGTTCCAGGCCTTGGGCTTTTGGAAGATGAGGATTAACTGTACTGAAAGCAGAGGAAGAAGGGTTTCCCCTATGGCTTAGTGGTAAAGAATCAGCCTGCAATATAGGAGACACAAGTTCGATCCCTGGGTTGGAAAGATCCCCTGGAGAAGGAAATGGCTACCCACTCCAGTATTCTTGCCTGGGAAATCCCATGGACAGAGCAGCCTCGTGGGCTATTGTCATGGGGTTGCAAAGAGTTGGACCTAGTTACCAAACATCAAAGCAGAGCAGATGCTGGGTTGATGAGAGGTTTGAACCACAGGTGGAGGGAACTAGAGTTACTTGCTGCTGCTGCTACTGCTGCTAAGTTGCTTCAGTCATGTCCGACTCTGTGGGATCCCACTGATGGAAGCCAACCAGGCTCCCCATCCCTGGGATTCTCCAGGCAAGAGTACTGGAGTGGGTTGCCATTTCCTTCTCCAATGCATGAAAGTGAAAGTGAAGTCACTCAGCCGTGTCCAACTCTTAGCGACCCCATGGACTGCAGCCTACCAGGCTCTGCCGCCCATGGGGTTTTCCAGGCAAGAGTACTGGAGTGGGGTGCCATTGCCTTCTCCGAGAGTTGCTTGCTGCCTTGGACTTATTCCACCTAGAGGGCAAGAGAGTTGTCTTCACACAGGTGCCTTGGAGTAGCACTTGAGTCTGTTTGAGATAAGTTTTCTGTTCACAGAGGTGGAACTAAGAGAGTATTCTTTTCCTTCTAATGAATAGGCTTTTGTGCAGAAACAGATGGGTCGATGGAACTGTAGCAAAAGTGAGCTTCTGGAGCTGTCTCTGCCCCTGGCCTGAGGGAGGGGTAAAGTGAAGAACTCCTAACCCAAAAGGACAATAAAAAGTGAAAAAGCTGCTCACTGCTCAGCTGGTGAACCTCTGACCATGGCAGGAGGGGAGGGCTTCAGGCCTTGGTTCTTGCAGCCTGGGATCTCTCCTGTCTCCTCCCATCGGAGAGAGAGGGCACTGCTGCCGGAGGGCAGGGGTCCTGCAGGTACAGAGCTCTGATCTCTAGCGTCCCGGTTCCCCAGGCCACCCAGCGCTGGTGTCATGGGCCTCTCCATTTCACAGGTTCCTGGATTGAGTACATTGCGCAGCCACAGGCTTTCTGGCCCCTTTCAAACGGCACAGGTAAAAGCCTGTCCTGGGTTTATATTTCAAACATAACATAAGCACCTAAACTGGAAGTGGGTAGCATCAGGTTGCATCACCTGCCTACAGACTTCAGTTAAATTAGGAGACACCGGGTGAGCAGAGGGAGGAAGTTTATTCCAAAGGGGCAGGTGCCCAGGAGGTTCCAGCTTCCCACAGATGCTTGTCTTGGGGTTACTGACCTGCAGGAAGGGACCTCTTTGTTGGTAGCCTCAGTGGGCAGAGCCGAGACCACAGGGCGTGAGCTTGGAGCACCTTCTTAGGAGAAGAGCACTGTCACCAGTGAAGGTGGCTTCTGATGAGCACTGTCTAGGGGCCACATGGGGCAGTGAGCGGCCGCCACAGGGCAAAGGCGTGGGGTGGAGTGAGCGCCACACTCTCAGGGGTCCCTTAGCTTGTCAGTTGGAATTCTCACCATCAGCATGGCTTCTGAGACGCTGAAGAAACTCTCACTTTTAGGAGGGGACATCTGGGTAGTTTCCATTATTTGGCAATTTAGATAGAGCTGACGTGAACCTTCATGTACAGGTTATTTTTGTGGCCATAAGCTTTCATTTTTCTGCATTGAATGTTCAGGAATGCAATTGCTGGGGCATAGGCTGTTGCCTATTTAAGTTCTTTAAGAAACGGCCAAACTGTTTCCAGCATGCCCTCACCCTTGTGTGTTCCTACCAGCAGTGATCCAGTTTCTCTGCATCCTCACTATCTATTTTTCTAGCCACTCTGACAGCTAGGCAGGGCTGTCTCATGGTGGTTTTGTTTTTCCCTAATGGTGGGCTGCCCAGGTGATGCAGTGGTAAAGAATCTAGCCGCCGGTGCAGTGGACAGGACTTCAATCCCTGGGTCAGGAAGATCCCCTGGAGAAGGAAATAGCAACCCACTCCAATATTCTTGCCTGGGAAATCCAGTGGACCGAGGAACCTGGCGAGCTACAGTCCATGGGGTTTCAAAAGAGTCAGACACGACTTAGCGACCAAACGACAAATGGTGTTGAACATCTTTCCATGTGCTTAGTTGCCATCTGTATATCCTCTTTGCTGAAACGATCTGGCTTTGAAAGAAAATTCCGCAGAGAGGCTGTCAAACAAGAGTCAAAAACCCTGGGCACTGGTCCCCCACCCTGGCATAAGCTTCCTCTCTCAGGACTTTGGTGGGGGGTAGGGGTGGGTGCTTGGTCATCTCTGAGGTCCCTTCCTGCCCCAGCCATCTCTTGATTCCAAAAAAAGCGTGGTGACCCGGAGCAGCCGCCCCCACGACGGGACAGCGGTGTGCAGGAGACCCAGGGCGCCCCCACCCACACGCTGCCACCTCCCCCCACTCTGTCTCCTCAGGATCCCACCCAAGCTGACTCACCGGGTGCTGTATTTAGGGAAAGGTGTTGTCGGGCCTGGAAACACCAAGAACAACCAAGGAAGAACTGCCGAGTGTCTCCATGCCGCCTCCCTGGCCTCCTGTGGGCCTCCTGGAGGGCTGCAGGCGGCAGGCCCCCCTCCCTGAGACGCTCTTGCTCTCTTCGTCTCTTCAGTGGCGCCTGTACTGTGCGGTTGAGTTTTGCACCACGGTCATCCTGAAGGTCCCAGATATGCTTCCCTTTTTATATTAATTAAACAAACAGGGAAAAGTGTGTGTATCATTTAAAACCGTTGAAGACAGTGGTGACCGCAGTCATTTGTCAGGGGGCCCTGAATAGCATCCTCTCACCCTTAGTTGCTTGGAAATGTTGATGTTTGGTCTTTTGCCTCCTGGGGGGTGGGGGTGGTGGCAGGAAGTGGTTGGTCCTGGGTGTTGATGGGATTGCTGCCAGTTTGAGGACCCGCAGGGGTGTTTGGGCTCCCCTGGGAGGCAGGGTAGATAACTGAAGAATGCATTTATTTTTGTGTTTCTGCCTAATGGTGTATACGGGACTTCACAGCATGTGAAATAAGCATCCTTAATCTTCACGTCAGTGAGTCATAAGAAATGAAAAGACATGGTTGTTTCTCCCTCGGTCTAATGAAGTATAATATTTGCAAAATCTCCTTTGGTGAATGTGCAAAAACAATCTATCACAAAGAAGGAATTGTTTTCTACGTGGCCTTAGAGGAGTTTTGGAAAACGAACAGAGGAGTTTTACACGTGTCCCTTGAGCCCAACCCAGGCAGTGAAGATAGTGGACAGTCACAGGCTTTCTACACAGTCACCGTGGCCCATTAGAATATTCCAGCACATTTCAGCGGTCATTTGATAGGGCCTGAGATCAAAGATGGAGCTGAATCACATGGTGGTTTGGTCCAAAATGTTTTTCTGATTTGGTACTTTTTGAAAACCTAGGTTTATGTCTNTGTGAACCTTCATGTACAGGTTATTTTTGTGGCCATAAGCTTTCATTTTTCTGCATTGAATGTTCAGGAATGCAATTGCTGGGGCATAGGCTGTTGCCTATTTAAGTTCTTTAAGAAACGGCCAAACTGTTTCCAGCATGCCCTCACCCTTGTGTGTTCCTACCAGCAGTGATCCAGTTTCTCTGCATCCTCACTATCTATTTTTCTAGCCACTCTGACAGCTAGGCAGGGCTGTCTCATGGTGGTTTTGTTTTTCCCTAATGGTGGGCTGCCCAGGTGATGCAGTGGTAAAGAATCTAGCCGCCGGTGCAGTGGACAGGACTTCAATCCCTGGGTCAGGAAGATCCCCTGGAGAAGGAAATAGCAACCCACTCCAATATTCTTGCCTGGGAAATCCAGTGGACCGAGGAACCTGGCGAGCTACAGTCCATGGGGTTTCAAAAGAGTCAGACACGACTTAGCGACCAAACGACAAATGGTGTTGAACATCTTTCCATGTGCTTAGTTGCCATCTGTATATCCTCTTTGCTGAAACGATCTGGCTTTGAAAGAAAATTCCGCAGAGAGGCTGTCAAACAAGAGTCAAAAACCCTGGGCACTGGTCCCCCACCCTGGCATAAGCTTCCTCTCTCAGGACTTTGGTGGGGGGTAGGGGTGGGTGCTTGGTCATCTCTGAGGTCCCTTCCTGCCCCAGCCATCTCTTGATTCCAAAAAAAGCGTGGTGACCCGGAGCAGCCGCCCCCACGACGGGACAGCGGTGTGCAGGAGACCCAGGGCGCCCCCACCCACACGCTGCCACCTCCCCCCGCTCTGTCTCCTCAGGATCCCACCCAAGCTGACTCACCGGGTGCTGTATTTAGGGAAAGGTGTTGTCGGGCCTGGAAACACCAAGAACAACCAAGGAAGAACTGCCGAGTGTCTCCATGCCGCCTCCCTGGCCTCCTGTGGGCCTCCTGGAGGGCTGCAGGCGGCAGGCCCCCCTCCCTGAGACGCTCTTGCTCTCTTCGTCTCTTCAGTGGCGCCTGTACTGTGCGGTTGAGTTTTGCACCACGGTCATCCTGAAGGTCCCAGATATGCTTCCCTTTTTATATTAATTAAACAAACAGGGAAAAGTGTGTGTATCATTTAAAACCGTTGAAGACAGTGGTGACCGCAGTCATTTGTCAGGGGGCCCTGAATAGCATCCTCTCACCCTTAGTTGCTTGGAAATGTTGATGTTTGGTCTTTTGCCTCCTGGGGGGTGGGGGTGGTGGCAGGAAGTGGTCCTGGGTGTTGATGGGATTGCTGCCAGTTTGAGGACCCGCAGGGGTGTTTGGGCTCCCCTGGGAGGCAGGGTAGATAACTGAAGAATGCATTTATTTTTGTGTTTCTGCCTAATGGTGTATACGGGACTTCACAGCATGTGAAATAAGCATCCTTAATCTTCACGTCAGTGAGTCATAAGAAATGAAAAGACATGGTTGTTTCTCCCTCGGTCTAATGAAGTATAATATTTGCAAAATCTCCTTTGGTGAATGTGCAAAAACAATCTATCACAAAGAAGGAATTGTTTTCTACGTGGCCTTAGAGGAGTTTTGGAAAACGAACAGAGGAGTTTTACACGTGTCCCTTGAGCCCAACCCAGGCAGTGAAGATAGTGGACAGTCACAGGCTTTCTACACAGTCACCGTGGCCCATTAGAATATTCCAGCACATTTCAGCGGTCATTTGATAGGGCCTGAGATCAAAGATGGAGCTGAATCACATGGTGGTTTGGTCCAAAATGTTTTTCTGATTTGGTACTTTTTGAAAACCTAGGTTTATGTCTGGTTTGAACTTGTTCAATTGAGTTAAGAAAGGGAAAAACCCTTCTTGTTACATTCCTGGTTCAAATTAAAATTTTATAATTGCCCTTGGTTTGAGTTTGAATAAATAAAAAGTATTATGGCTATTGGTGAGAAGTTCATTTTGATTCAAGTCACTTCTCCAGATAGCATCACTGTTATAAAACTCATTTCCCATGAACTTGCATTCTTCCAGGATGGTGTGTGTGTTGATCTCATTTCTTAAATATTCTGGTTAATGAGAGTTACTATACTTGCAATAATACTCTGCAGTGAACTAGAAGTAATAAAATACTTGGCACAAAAACCAGCAGAGGTTTTGCTAGATGCACAGACTTTGTCTTCTTGGGACCAGGTGAAGGGTTTTATCTACTATTTGCAACTTGCTAACTTTCAGGGGAGGGTGAACTCTTAATAACTCTTTATTCATGCAGCCCACAATAGTTATTGTGTGCTCTCTGCATCCAGGTTGTCCTGGCAGATACGGATCTGTGTATTAGTGAACCTTAGTTCCTACCCTCTAGGAATTTTCAGTTCAATCAAGAATACAAATGACAATACCCAACACCTATTATGCAATAATTTATTTCAGTCCTTTTTTTTCCCCCTCACACTCATGACTTGTGCGAGCTTAGTTCTCTGACCAGGATCGAACCCACAGTCCCTGTAGTGGAGAGACAGAGTCTTAACCATTGGACTACCAGGGAAGTCTTAACTATGCTTTTATTATGTAGTGAGCATTGAATGAGGAGTTAATCTGCCTAAAATCAGAGTAATAGAAGAGTCAGAATATGAATATGAATTCAGACATTCTTACTCTAGATTAGATTTTCTCAACTTTGACACTATTGACATTTGGGGCCATGATATGTATATTTGTTTGGGGGGCTCTTCTGTGTACTGTAGGGGGCTTAACAACATCCCTGACCAGTTGCACCTTCCCCCGGTTATGACAACCAAAAGCATGTTCAGGCGTCGCCAAATGTCCCCCGAGGGGCACATCACCTCTGGTTGAGTCGCCGCTCTAGAGCTTGTCCTAGTAACCATGGCGCATACTGCCTACCTTGGTAGTAGTGCTCAGCACGGTATCTGTGTGTTTAGAATGATAAGTCCATTTGGAGTCCTGCGGGAAGCAGAGGACAGATGCCACTCCATCTGGGATTGTTGGGAAGAGAAATCTCCGAGATGGTGCTGTTTGAGTTAAATTTTGAAGGCATTCACTTAGGCAGAAAAAGGGGAAAGATATTTGGAGTAGAAGGACCCCCTTGCACAAAAGCATGAAACGTGAAAAAACAAATCTGGCTTAAAGGATGACAGATAATTCGCTCTGGACCCTTCACTTCCCTCTCTGTTGCTGTTTTCTTGTCTTAGCAGCAAGCTCGGTTCACAGCAGCCATATAATTTTTACTTTCAATCAAAGGCATTGTATTAGTCAGGATGAGCTAGGTTTTATTGCATAACAAATAGCCCCTAAACCAACAAAGGTGTGTTTCTTGCTCATGCTGCCTACCTGACCTGGGTCAGCTGTGGGCTCTGCTGCTTGTTAGGCTCGCCCTGTGACCCAGGCTCGTGGTGCTGCCACTGTCTGGAGCTCCGCTGGGTATCAGGACAGAGCGAATGAGAATGTGGCGAAGCTTCAGCCCAGAAGTAGCACCTGCCACTTGTGTTTATATGCAATTGGCCAAGAAAGTCTCACACCCTCACCTAACTTTAAGGGGACAGAGGACTCAAGACCTACCACGTGCCCGGGAAAAGAACTGGAAATGTGCTGGAGATAGCATCCATGTCTCCCACAGATGTCAAAGGCCCACACCTGGGATGTGTGAGCATGGACACCTCATCCTCTCCCCGAGGGCCTCCTGCTTGGCTTTCAACGATGGACTGTTGCCAAAGCCACTGTGAAATAGCCGAGCAAAAAGAGAAAATGAGACAATCAAGACTCCAAAAAATTTTAATTCTCTGAATAAGTCAGAGAGGTCTCTGTGGGTTAGGACCAAGTCACAGGCCCCCATTTTAGAGTTAGGACGTCGAGGGGTGAGAGTGGGAGCAAGGATTCCAGTAAATACGGCCTGGATGCGGTAGGTTGTTTTATGGAGGTGGGTGTAGGTGTTCAGGACACACACAGGTAGTCGTCTTTAACATTCAGGATGCTGGCTGTCCCTACTGTTAGTAAGTAGAAGAGCTTTCAAGCCTGAGCTAAGTAGAAAGATGGTCTCCTTCGTGGGCTGTTCTGAGATACAAGGAAGCACTGAATGAGAGCAGGAGCCACCAGGAGCATTTGGGATGATTTTAGAACGTCTCCACCGGTGCCTTATAAATAACCCAGGAGAAATTTTCCTTGTTGGAAACTCACTCAGACCGCGCCTCTGTCCTGGGCCCTGGGGCGAGGAGATAGACACAGAGACGGGCTGCTGTGGATCTAAAATGGGAAAAAACCGGAAACCTGCGGGGAGGATGCAGTCCTTGTCACCCCTAGGCAGAGGGAGCACCGAGGTCTTAGAAAAATAGAAACAAATATAGCAATTGCTGGCCACTTCCCTCCCCAGTGAAGCGCTCTTTCCAAACCTGGTTTCCCCTCTGTTTCCGAGCTATTTCTCACCGTGGTGTGTGTAGGGAGCCAGGGCAAGAGAGGTGGAGAGAAATGAAGGGGGTGGGGTGGCAGGGGGACTCACAGGCATCGACTCACAGGGAGACAGGATTAGTCACAGTCTGGGAACTCGGTGGAGGGGGCCTCCAGAGACCAGAGGAGTGGAGACTAGCCAGCTAGGTCCCGAGTCTCTTCACCTCTGGGGTCTTGGTGGAGCATCTCGCTGCATGGCTGTAGGCGTGCACGTGGGGGCCTGTGCCCGAGGGAGGGGTGTCATACCAGGTGTGCAGTGGGGGAGCACTCCAGACCAGCCTGTGGTTTGCTGACAGCTGCCTAACCTGGGCTGTATTAGCTTCCTCCCTCCGCTGTAGTCAGGTACCCCAGGGTGCTCCATGATGCACCAGGGCTCCCTAACATTTTTCACAGCCCCAGCCTCTTCCTCTCTCGGGGAGCCTCACGGTCTGTGGTGCCCTTAAGCAGGTCACGCAGGACCAGACAGGAACAGACAGGTGGGCCTGCTGAGCGCAGGGCCAGGGTCCAGCCAGCCTTCTCTCCTCCCAGGCCATGCTCCCCCCACCAGGACCACTGTCCTTTGAACACCTTTTTCTCAGCTGTAAAGTGGGCACGTGGCAGACAGCTGAGCAGGAACTGTGTGCCAGTGCATGGGCTCTAGGGATCTGTTCAGGCAGAGGAGGCCGATAGCCCAGCTGCCCCTCGCCATCTTTCTCAGTTGCCCATGTAGTGTGGGGAGTCTTGCTCACCCATCACTCATCCTCAGACTGGCCCTGCGCCCACAGTGGCCAGGAGAGCAGGGGATCCAGGCTCTGTGCCCCTCCCAAGGGCCTGACCCTTCCCAGCAGGGCTCGAGAAGGTAGGTCTGCTTCCCAGTGAGCCCTGCCCACCCCTGGGGAGGCGCGAGGTGGTTAAACCTGCCCTTCCTCGCTCTGAGGTCTCCGGAAGACACAGGTGCTATATATAAAACTGGGCGATTATCTCACGCTTGCTAAGTTTCCACCCTGGTGGCTCACAGCAGCCACCGCAAGGAGATTTCCTGAAGCCCTCCTCCCAGCCCTGGGCATCCGTGGGACCCTCCCCCACCCCTCCCAGGGCGGCCCTAGTAGGAGGAGGAGAGAGGAGGGCAATGAAGGGCAGCTAGAAAAATCACCTGCCTCACACTCCAGCTCCTGCATGGTCGCAACCTACAGTGAAACTCCTCTTTCTTCTCTTTCTTGCCTTTTAAGGTGGGGCCTCGGGGCCAGGGATGGGCGTGGTGGGTGAGGGGTGCTCAGTACCGGCAGACGCCCCAGCAGGTTCAGCTCAGAACTCAAGGGAACAACGGGCAGGACTCCAGAGGGATTTCTGTTGTCGCCTCCACGACGGAGAGGAGGCGGCCCTGACGGGCAGGTTTCCGCCGAAGCTATGGTGACTTGAAATTCCCCTGTGTGGTTTTTCTAAGTGGGTGTCACTGCTGTGCTGGGGGACCTGTCTCATGTTTGGGACTGCCCAGCATGCTACCGGTCATCTAATACCTTCCGCCCCTTTGCCTGCAGTGATCCCCTTGTCCGTTGTGCACCCCTCTTTCAGACATCCACTGGGCCCAGCCAGGTACTGCTGCTGGTTAGGAACCACTGAAAGGAATTATTTACTTGGGCAGCATCTCAGGAGGTTATCAAATGGAGCCAGAGAATTTTAGGGGCAATGGGGAGGAGACAGGGGTCGGGTGTTAGGCTGAGAAATGCCTTGTTAGCTTGGGCCAGGTATGGGCCCGATTTTTTTTTGAAGTGATCAAGTTTAATTTTTCATCCTGTTTATGAGCACTGGGCACCCTCTGTTGGCTGGAGGATCTTTTGTGTCTGTTTTCTCTTTTTTCATTGCATCCTCCCTTAATCTGCACTGTGACTTCAGGGCCAGCTTCCTGAGTGCACGACCAGTGCAATCACACAGGGCCCCCTGCTCTCTCTCCCACCCTTGGGCTTAATGCTCTGCAGTCACCATCTTGAAATTCTTAATAATTCTGTCTTTGAGTTGTGTTTTGTAAATGAAGTGTGGGGAGACTGGGTCCCCTGGACTGGGGCTCCATCTGCCTCCTCTCTGCACCCCACACCCCAGCAACTGATGATGTCCCAGCGGGGGCCTGAGGGAGGGCCCAGGGAGGGCCCAGGGAGGGCCAGGGTCTGTGCTACTGGTGGGGCATGGCAGCCATGCCACCCGAGGCTGGCAGCGCCACAAAGGGATGACTCAGTGGGGTCGAGTCTCCCACTCACTCCCCATCCAGGTACCAAGTGTGTGAACCACGGGGAGGTTCTGATCCTGTGGATGCTCCTGTCCTGGGGCAGGCCTGCGGGGAGAGGAGACCTCCCTGACCTGGTGGCTGATGGGAGTAGACCCAGCAGCCCCCTTGAGTGGCCAGAGTCACAGGGCGAGGCCGCTGGGTCCCCTGAGGGTCTGCCTGGGCCTAGAGATGTTAGACAGCAGAGATCAACACTGAATCAGGTAGAGAAAGAGAGACTGTGGAAGAGAGGGGAAAAGTTTTCTATTTTAACTGCCATTCCTGGCCCTGTTCCCCACTTTTTGAATACAAGGTGCAGCTGTTTTCACTTTGCACTGGGTCTTGCAAATAATACAGCATTTTACCTGCCATTTCTGTTTAGTTCTCCTTCCTGGTTCTGGGAAGAAAAAAGGGGTCACTGTGAATGCAAGAGATTCCATTCGTTTCCTCCCTTCCGTCCTGAAGTTCGTGGTCACCAGCTCCAAACTTTTCCGAAGACACCTTGTTGCCACAGCCCCTTCTACAAGAGGGAGCAAACTGGGACGAGGAGAGAGGGGCTGGGGAAGGAAAATCTGTCGTGTCACTAAAACATGGCTGGAGTTTTTGGTCGGATCTTCCTTAGTCTGTGAGATGTTTTTTCACAGGCACTTACTGTGCGCCAGTGCTGGCCTGGGCAGGACACTGGAGGGATACCAGACAGGAACCATAAAGCCAGGTTCCAGGAAATGAGGCTCTGCTCTCATGGGCCAGCTATATTAAGGGACCGTTTGTGAGCAGGTGTAGACAGTGTCATACCAAGCAAATTCCACACACCTTGTCCTTGGCTGGGGGATGGTGCCATAAGACATGATCTGCTGGACGAGACCATGCCGCCCTCGTGACCACAGATGAGGTGAGTTTAGAGACAGTGGACCAGAGTCAGGGGACTCACATTCAGACAGAGCAGGCTGCGGGAAAAATCTCTTCNCACACACCTTGTCCTTGGCTGGGGGATGGTGCCATAAGACATGATCTGCTGGACGAGACCATGCCGCCCTCGTGACCACAGATGAGGTGAGTTTAGAGACAGTGGACCAGAGTCAGGGCACTCACATTCAGACAGAGCAGGCTGTGGGAAAAATCTCTTCTGCTTCGTCAATGAAGTTCTTATGGAGGAAGTTGGAAGTCAGGAGCCGCTGTGCTCCCCCAAGTCCTCCATCACCTGCTGCCTAGCTGCCCACCTCCCGAGACCAGAGCAATGCCTGCCCCACCCCTGCCTTTTAAGCATCAGCCACTTCTTGTCTGTTCCTCTACACATGTGAACCAGACCTTCCTGGACTCATCGGAGACCTCGTGAGGCCAGACGCCGGCCATCCTCCTGCCTCTGGGCCAGACACACTGAGAGATGCCCCGATGATGAGCAGGGGGCAGGGAGGTCATCTCCATGTCCGGTGTGCAGGCGGAGGCCTGTGTCCTGAGTCTGGCACCTGGCAGAGAAGGGAGAGCTGGAGCAGAGGCGTGCAAGCCTCATATGTGGGATATACTTAGTAAAAAGTTACTGTTCTTTATCTGACTCAGACTTAACTGGGTGTCCTGTGCATTTCCTGGCAGCCCTACTCCACAGGGCAGTTTTGTCACAGGCTTTGTGAAACATGTGAATCCAGAAATGAACACTGGAGTCCAGGAGGCCTCTGCCGGTCCCCTCTTAAGGGACCAGATGTTGGGAGCTCAGCCGCCCCGTTCTGTCACCTGCTTGCTGCACCGTCCGGAGTTGTCCTTAGGCCAGGGTAGGATGTCCTTAGGCTGAGTAAAAGCCTGTTATCCTTAGGTCTTCTGTAGGATGGAGAGCCACTGACTTTTCTCCTTCCACCCTCAGCGCACTCCAGGATGGGCTCGAGCGAGGCCTCCTGCAAGAATCCACAGGGCGCAGGGCTTTGAGGAGTTGCCAGGCCTCCATCAGAAGGCTGTTCATGCCCCCTGCCCCATCAGTGAAGATGCTCTTGCTACATGTAACAGAAAACTGCAACTCTGCTGCCTTGAACATATGGAAAATGTATTTTGTTGCTGTTGTGGTATACTGGCTAAGTCATGTCCAACTCTTGTGACCCCATGGTCTGTAGCCCACCAGGCTCCTCTGTCCATGGGATTTCCCAGGCAGGAATACTGGAGTGGGTTGCAGTTTCCTTCTCCAGGGGATCTTCCCGACCCAGAGATTGAACCTGCGTTTCCTGCATGGCAGGCAGATTCTTTACCACTGTTCCGCCTGGGAAGACCATAAGGAAAAGGTGTTATTTCACCTTAATTCACAGGCCCCAGCACAGGCAGCTGTGGCCTCAGGTCGTTCCTTAGAGCAGCAGGGTCACCCCTGTCCTTTGCCTCAGTCTGCCGCATCCCTGGAGTATGCCGATGCCCCTCTTCTCTGGGATGGCGGGGCTGCTGCTGCAGATCCAGGCATCCCACGTGGAGGGGAAAGGGGGTGCCTCTTCTCTGTGAGGCATCTTTCTCAGAGGCGCCAGCAGATATCCCCAGTGTCTCACCGACCAGAATGTGTCGCCCAAGTCCACCCTGGTGTGAGAGGAACTTAATTAGTACGCAGTTACTCCCAGGGAGCTCCACCCAACACACTTGCTGCTGGCTTCCCTGGCGCAGTGCAGACACCTAAACAGTACCAGGTCCCTATTCCTGTTCCCTGCCTCATCCTGCCAAAGGTCTGAGGCAGTGTTGATTATCTTCTTTATTCTTTTCGATTTTTAACATTACATAGAGAGTCTAACAATAACAGGCAATTTCACTTTTTATTCTCAGTGGACTTTGATAAGCTGCATAACTTTGTTTTACATACTTATAATCCGATTGTAGTAGTTTTATCTTTTGACTTTATCATTTGAATGTCATCCCATGTTTTCAGGAACGGACATGGGGTCATCTGCTTGTCATTTAAAGTGAAGGTTTAAAAGAAAAAAATTTTAATTTATTTATTTGACTGCACCAGGTCTTAGTTGCAGCTTGTGGGATCTTTAGTTATAGCATGTGGGATCTAGTTCCCCGACCAGGGATTGAACCCAGGCCCCTTGCATTGGGAACATGGAGTCTTAGCCACTGGACCACCAAGGAAGTCCTCTTTGTAAGTTAATATATAATAATAATAGCACCTAACTTTTATCAAGCACTTACTGTAGAACAGGCACGGTTTTAAGTGTTTTCCATGGCTTATTTTACTGAATCCTCATAGCAACCCATTTTCGGGAGAGGAAACGGAGGCACAGACTATCTAGAAAGGGACTGCAGCCTGAGTCTCGAGCCTCAGCTTTGAACCACTACATAATTTACATGGTCACGCCTTTGCTGTTCAGTTCAGCTCAGTTCAGTCGCTCAGTCGTATCCGACTCTTTGCGACCGCATGCACCACAGCACGCCAGGCCTCTTTGTCCATCACCAACTCTGGGAGTCCACCCAAACCCACGTCCACTGAGTCGATGATGCCATTCAACCATCTCATCCTCTGTCGTCCCCTTCTGCTCCTGCCCTCAATCTTTCCCAGCATCAGGGTCTTTTGAAATGAGTCAGCTCTTCGCATCAGAGGGCCAAGGGATTGGAGNCCCTTGCACTTATTAGGCTCTTGATAGATACTGATTCCCTCCCAGGGCTTTTATCCTTATTTTACCAGAGTGGTTATGTTTTACTATTGGCCCGTCATAGGTCACTCATTTGGGCTCCAGCCGGTACCTGGGAGCCCAGGACAAAGAGTACCCGCTCTGGACTTGGGTGGGTCCTGGTTAGGCCTCCTGGGACCCACTGAAACCTGCCTTCAGGATTAGAGCTGGTACAACCTAGTGCTGCTCCCAGAGCCCTTCTGTGTTTATTTTTCTTTGGGGGGTCATTTAAAATTGAACCCATCATGTACGAAGACTCGATGGGGAGAGATGGAAGCAACACAGGACCGTTTGGAAGCAGAGCGCACAGCTGCTGCGGTGACAGGGCAGGCTGCCGGGCGTTACGGCATTATTATTTATTAGGGAAAGTTGAACTTGGTCAGAGAACAAAGTTTTCCTCAACACATCAGTCTTAATAGCAGAAGTCTCTTTTCATTGTTCCTGTGTTGAGATTATTTGCTGTGCTCTCTACTGGGCCAAATGTACAAGCCAAAGGACTGCTTTGCAAGTTGGGAGGGGGTGTGTGTCTGCTAATTCTAGGTCCTCCCTTTCCTCCTGTTGATTCAGGCTTGGGCTAAGGCATTTATATGTATTTGGGGGGTTTTTCTGGGGCTGATTTTAGACTGTCTGATGACAGTACAGTCACATTTGGCCACCACCAGTCTCCTGCTGCTGTTACTGGAAGCTTTATGGCCTGAGGTTTGGAAGAGAATAGAAGAAACTGATCTTATGAACAGGTTATAACTGTATAAATAGCAATATAGTTATACACTATATATAGACACATATACACACATTAGATATTCTTTTTATTATGGGTTATTGTAAGAAATTAAATATAGTTCCCTGTACTACACAGTAGGTCCTTGTTGGTTTCTAGTCTATATATAATAGTTTGTATCTGTTCATCTCAGACTCCTAATGTATCCCTCCCCCACTGCCTTTCCCCTGTGGTAACCCTAAATTTGTTTTCCATGTCTGCAAGTCTATTTCTGTTGTGTAAACAAGTCCACTTGTATCACGTTTTAGGTTCCATGTATACGGGATATCATATACTTGTCTTTCTCTGACTTCACTTATAGTGATAATCTCTAGATCCAGCCATGTTGCTGCAAATGGCATTCTTTCATTCTTTTTATGGCTGAGTAATAGTCCATTATGTATATGCCCCACACCTTTATCCATTTATATGTCAGTAGACATTTAGGTTGCTCCCATGCCTTGGCTGTTGTAAATAGTGCTGCTGTGAACATTGGTGTGCATGTATCATTTTGATTTGGAGTTTTCCCTGGGTATAGGCCCAGGAGTGGGATTGCTAGATCATATGATAACTATTTTTAGTTTTTTGAGGCACCTCCATACTGTTTTTCAGAGTGACTACATCAGTTTACATTCCCACCAAAATTGTAGGCGGGTTCTCTTTTCTCCACGTCCTCTTCAGCATAAATTTCACCATCTTAACCGTTTTAAAGTATGCATTTCTGTGGCATTAACTACATTCACATTGCTGTGTAACCAAGACCAAAACCACCCATATTCATCTTCCCAAACTCAAACTCTGTACCCATTAAATACTATCTCCCCATCCTCCCTCCTAGCCCCTGGCAACCACCATTCTACTTTCTGTCTCTATGAATTGGACCGCTCTAGATCCCTCACATTAGTGGAGTCATTTAGTATTTGTCTTTTTGTGACCGGCTTATTTCACTTAGCATAATGTCTTCAAGGTCCTTCCATGTTTCAGAATTCTCTTCCTGTTTAGGGCGGAATAATATTCCCTTGTGTGTGTAGAATACATTTCATTCATGCATTCATCCATCGATGGACACTTGGGTGGTTTCTACCTTTTGGCTACTGTAAGATACCAGTTTTGATGTGTTGGGTTGAAGGCCTGCTTTCCTTGCCTCCTTGTGAGGTTGACAGGTTGCATGGGCAGTACTCTGTGTGAGTGAGACACATCTGGATGTGTTTGGAAGTCTGTCTGTCTATGTTTACGTAAATAGTTAGGAGATAAACGTTCTGGCTCAGTGGTAAAGAATCTGCCTGCAATGCAGGAGATGTGGGCTCCATCCCTGGGTCAGGAAGATCCCCTGGAAAAGGAAATGGCAACCCTCTTCAGTATTCTTGCCTGGGAAATCCCACGGACAGAGGAACCTGGTGGACTACAGTCCACGGGGTTGCAAAGAGTCAGACGTGACTTAGCGACTAAACAACAACTTGTCCTATTTTCTGTCTGGAAAAACTTTTTCTGCCCACCTGACTTGTCTAAGACCCTTTATGTCCAAACAGTAGACACGTGCGAGGCCAGCTCCTGATTCAAGAGGAGACATACACGACAAGCTCCTCCCTCAGGTCCTGGGTGCCCAGATCAAGTTTCCCTGCTCTGAGCAGTCTCTCCCAACCTGCCCCATCCCACTTTGCCTCCTTTACATTCTAATGCCCACATGCTCAGTCATGTCCGACTCTGTGCAACCCCATGGACTGTAGCCCACAAGGCTCCTCTGTCCGTGGAATTTTCCAGGCAAGGATACTGGAGCATGTTGCCATTTCTTAGTCTAGGGGATCTTCCTGACCCAGGGATTGAACCTGCGTCTCTACCTGCACTGGCAGGTAGTTCTTTACCACTAGCGCCACCTGGGAAGCCTCATGTATTAGGATGGCCTGTATACTGCCGGGTGCTGCAGGGGTGGGAAATCCTAGCTGGGAGCCTGACAGCCTGGGGCCAGCACCAGTCCTGCCTTTCCTGGGTTGTGTGACATTGGCTAAATCACTGAACCTCCCTCAGTCTCAGTCTTTGCATTTAAAAAGACTTTTTTTTTTTTCTGGTGTGCATATTAAAGACAACGTATCGGAAGCTGTTAGCACAGAATGTGGCTTATGGTATACAGTCTCCAAAACTTTGTTCCCCTTCTCCTCCCTTTTCTACCAGGTAGTGTGCACTTGGCTAGGACAGGCCTTGTTTTACTTACCTGTTTGGCCCCGGGGCCTAAACAGTGCAGAGCTGACCGCAGTGGCGGCTAGTTCAGTGCTTACCAATAATATGCTGGACTGTATGCAAAACAAAGGCTCTGCTACAACCAGGCTTTCCAAAAGTGTTCTGAACAAACACAGCACCAGTGGAATGGGGGTAGGGCCTCCTAAGGGGAACACTTTGAAGAAATATTATTTGGATGGGTAGATTCTGGCCGGATTAAAACCCAAAAACCTGATACTGGTCTTGTTACTTTTTTGGTCATTGCCTCCTTGTCTGTGTGTAGAGCACTTCTCGAAGATTATTAGTTGGGATTTTAAAAATAGGCCAGTTGTCAGATGTCTTGGCAAGAAAACATATCCCAATAGCTTTAGGTATTTTCATAAAGCTAAACATCTCTCCTTGGAGAGAGCTGTTTTGATGAAAAGTCACTAAATACTCTGAGGAGGTCAGAGAACAAATTCAACCCCTCCCCAGCTAGTGGCGTGGAATCTGAAGGTCAGTCAAGGTGCGAGGGCTTGTGTGTTGGGGGTAGGGATGGATGGATTGGTGATGGGAACAGAAGGGGTTCTGATCATTCTTTCCAGACCACCACCCTCACCCCCACCCTCACTAAGGGCGTGTGTCTTTGGTTTGACCAATGCATCATACCAGTCTCCTTGGACAGTTTGCGGCTTGGGCAGAGAGGAGGATGCAAGGGTTGTTGGTGGGCGGTTCCAGGAGCCAGGTAGAAGGCAGAGGAGAAAGTTCTAGCATAAAATCTCTGTTCTGCACTGGACAGGCTGCTTCCACTCATGGGAATGTTGTACTAGCTCTGAGATCAGTCTGGTGGCTCTGAGCCATCTGCTCATGGCGATGGTCCTTGTTAGCATCAGCAGCATCTCTGCCATTAGGGTTGCTTTGGTGACAAGCCTTCCCTTCCTCCTTTCTTCTCATGGCCTTCATGTAATGCCAGATGTAGCAGGATGGGATGGCTCTTCTCTTTCTCCTATGGGATACCCTAAACAGATGGGCCCATCCTGCAGTGCCGGGGGTTTGCATGCTGGGTCTCCGGGAGCAGCTCTGCTCAGCACAGCACCTGTCCCCTATAGGACTGATTAAAGGAGAGCTCTTCTTTTCTCTCCCTGGTGGCTCAGACGGTAAAGAATTTGTGTGCAATGCAGGAGACTCAGGTTCCACACTTGGGTCGGGAAGGTCTCCTGGAGAAGGAAACAGCAAACCCACTCCAGTATTCTTGCCTGGAGAATCCCATGGACAGAGGTGCCTGGTGGACTGCAGTCCATGGAGGTCACAAAAGAGTCAGACGTCAGACAAGACTGAATGACTAACGCGCTAACACTTCTTTTCTGAGACCTCAGGGCTATAAGGATCTTTACAGTGATATCACTAGTCCGATTTGTCATTTCAGAGGGACTCAGAATCGGTGCTACCATTTAATGGGTAATGTCCAGTTTGTTTTTTTCCTTGCTTTGGATTTGGGGCGGGTTAGTGTATAAGCCTCCACTTTTCCTTATCCTCAGGGAAATTTATGGAGATTGGTGCTTTCTCTTGTTTCTTGTTTAGAAAAAAGGGTGGGGGAGGTGGTTGTTGCAGACTGGTGTGGTTGCAGACCCTTGACTGGACCTTGTTCTTGGGGAGCAGCTCTTCCCTCTCCCTGGATGCCCAGGGGAGCTGGTGAGCTCTTCAGAGAGGTGGGGGGATGGTGTCTTTTGAGCTCAGCCTCCGTTGCCTCACTGAGGGCCATGTGTAAGGGAACCTGGAAACTGAGGGGCGATCCCAGAGCTGTGCAGGCCCCCGCTGGCCCTAGCTCGCTATGTCTACTCCAGGCCGAGCCGCGGGAGGCACCCGTCTCTGGGTGAGGGGAGCTGCCAGGGCAAGATTTCAGGGATCTCGTGGGTTTCACTGGCTTCACGTCGGCAAGTTCAGGAGCAGGCTTTGTGTCAGAGCTCGCTCACGTTCCTTTTCAGTCCAGGAAGCTGTTTTCTGGGCTGACCCCTGAGCTGGAGAACAAAAACCAGGGAGCTGCGAGGGACACAGACCACAGCAGGTGGCAGCTGAGACCCTCATGGGACCCGTTTTTCAGCCCACTTCTGGCAGCTCAGTGTGGGCAGTGGAGGAGGTTTTTGTTTCCATCCCAGCATGGGAGCTGCAGACTCTTCACTGCGAAAGAGCTCTCTTTGCAGATAATTTATGGTCCTGTATCTCATGGTCTATTTGGCGACATTCCTGTTTCCTGTTCCTCTGCGCTGTTTCTGCCTTCTCCTCTTAACCAGAGTTTACGTTGCTCCACCCTGAACTTATTTCAGTCCACGTGTAAATTACACTATAGGAAGATATATCCTTTTTAAGGTATTCCTTCTTGCTCACTGACTGTAGAGGTAGAAATGCAAGGCAGCAGATGACTTGAGCCGTATCAGTGAGGCAGGAGTTGGTCCAGGGCCACAGTGCTCCCTGGGTGCATCCAGTCTGGTGAGCCCTCAGGGGGCATTTGTTGTTACACAGTTGGATCCTGCCAACCAGCACCTTCTCCCCACGTGTCCTTCTGCACCTCTTCTCTGCTTCAGCCCCTCCCATCACCATAAACCATCCACAAGCGGCCCCCTGGGTGCAGTGGCCAGTTCATACTTGCCATACAGAACAGACCTTAGGAAGACTGGATGTACACCCAAACCCTCTGAGTGCCTTTTTCCAACATCGTATGTAGTTAATACTATATTTCAGAAAGAAATCATAGGTAGGCAGGAGGGATGTTTAACACTGGGTTGGTCTGTATTGGGTGAAGGGCGCTCACAGCTCAGGCTGGAGGAAACTGGGCTCTCTCAGAGGCTGGGGAAGGGTTGGGTGTAAGGAAACTTGAATAGGCTGATCTTTTAAAATTTCTCCAATTTTCCCCAAAGCCTGGGGCTTCTGTGGTGGCTCAGATGGTAAAGAATCTGCCTGGAATGCAGGGGACCAGGATGGATTCAGTCTCTGGGTTGGGAAGATTCCCTGGAGAAGAAAATGGCGCCCTACTCCAGTATTCTTGCCATGGACTGAGGAGCCTGGTGAGCTACAGTCCATGGGGTCATGAAGAGTTGGAAAAGGCTAAGCAACTAACACTTTCATTCTTCACTTATCCCAGAACCCAAGGTGGATCCCCAGCTCTGGACTGCAAAATGCTGGCGAGGACCTGAGCCCAGTAATGCTATCCCTGTGAAGCTGAGGGACTTTTTCCATGTCCATTAGAAACTAAACATGACCTCTTTTTCCATCAGTACCAAGCATGACCAGAGGTGAAGTTAGATCCAGTGGGTGGCTAAAGAATTAGAGATATTCTCCAGCCACTGGAGCCTCACGGCTCGTCTAAGGGCAGGTGCTTCTGTGACCTGCCCCCCTGCTCACCTACCTCTACTGCCTCATTACAGCAGACAAAACCGGTTCAAAAGCCTGCTGGCCCACATGACTTTCCCATGGGCTCTCCTGAAGTTCCCTGTGGGCATGGGCCTTGTCTACCATGCTGGAGGAGCTCTTTGCTTTCCAGTGGCAGCTGGTTCCTTTCATCAGGGGTGGATATCTTTATCCTCCCCCGACTGTTTGCCCAGCTTCCATAGAGCGGTCATCAGCTCCCATGTTGCTCTGCATTTACCTGCTCACAGAATGTCTCTTCCTAAAGACTGCCCGTCAGGCCCCTGCCCTTCTGGCACCCAGAAGAAGCCACTTCACTTCCCCAGGTCTAGAGCTTTTAATCAAGAAAGGGCATTTTTCCCCCCTCTACAGTGTGTTTGGACTTTTCATTAGTTCATTTTATAAACATTGAACTAAACACCTGTTACATGCTAAACATTCCAGCTGAGTGAGGCCCTGGAGGAACTGGAGATGTAGCTGGTCTCAGGTCCAATCAGATCAAGAGCCTGGGAGCGGCAGGGCAGGGCTGTGGGGCATGCTGGGAAACCTCCAGCCCAGAGCCATCCCCGAAGGCTCCCTGGATGTGGTGACTGTGGAGCCACGTCTTCAGTGGTGAGCTGGACATCAGTGCCTGAACAAGGGAGGGAAGTCGGATTCCATGTCGAAAGATCCAACAGCCAAGAAAGTTGAGAGAACGTGGCGGGACTGGGACATGGTGAGTGAGTGAGTATCCTAGGACTGAGGGGCAGGGCTGGGGAGCAGCTGGAGTAGCTGTACCAGGTATACTGAATACTAAGCTGCTCAGGAGTTGCACTTTGGCAGGCTGCAGGAGAGTAAGATATCCTGTGGGTGGTAAGAGAACACGTCAAGTTTGGGGAACATCATCAATATATCTGAGTATAGAGAGGCCACTCTGTGTTGTTCCTGTAGAAGACTGTTTCCTCGTGGTATGTGGGAACCTTACCTTCGCTTCGATGGACCAGGAATCAGTCTGATTCTGAGTTCTGTATTCTCTTGCCCTGGGAATGCTGACCCATGGGCATGAGCGGCAGAGGGCAGGAGGCAGGTGCCAGGATGGAGGGGCCAGCTAATGGCCTCTAAACCCACCTGTGTGTCCTTTGGGACAAGTTGTTTCAGCCCCTGTGCGCTGGTTTTCTTCTCTGAGGATGTGAATGACTGCCTTCTTTCTGGATTCTCCCTGAACAGCAGATGATACCCCCGAACGTGTTCATTTGCAGCCCTGTACGGGCCCTCCCAAGGGCTTACACTGGTTTCCTCCATTGTGGAAAGAACATTCGGCCCCAGAAGGGCTCTTAGAGACTCCAATTCTAGGCCAAGTATGACTTCGGGTTTGTGTGGACTGTACCTATGGGTCTCCCTTTTTGGTTGAAGGAAAAAAAGATGCTACCTTTTTTCCACTCTTGCCCCCTCATTGACAGACTCTGTGAACACAAATGTAGACATTCCAGACAGGGTTTCAAGAAAGATTGGCTCCCTGGCTGGTGCGCATCTCCTGGAAGCCTCATGCCAGGAGGGCGGGTTGGAGAGGAACTGGTAACAGATGAGCAGAAATTTCTCCTGCCCTGAGTTCTTTGGGGGCGAGTCTGCTGCTTTCCCTCATTTCCTGCTGCTAATGCTTGTGCTGGTTCCATTTCTTCCCCCCTAGACTGTGTTCCTAATAGCCCAATGTCCATCCTTGATGCTAAGGGTGAGAGTCCCCTTGATGAGATGGGTTCTGTACAGGAGCTATTTTTCTACTAGTTTAAATTCATTTACTCTTTGTATTGGACATTTCCCTGAGACCCGGAAAGCCAGATGGTTTGTCAATACAGAGCACGCCTTGGGGAATTAGCCGGATATCTGTGCCTTCTGCAGCTGGAACTTAACATTTCCCGCTTTGGGCCAGCAACTAATAAAATCTCTTTGCAAAATACCTTGCACTATCCTCATTTCCTTAGTTTTTTTGTTCCTTTTTTTTTTTTTGACCGTGCTGCATGGCATGTATGCTCTTAGTTTCCCAGCCAGGGATTGAATCTGTGCCACCTGCATTGGAAATGCAGGGTCTTAACCACTGGACAGCTCGGGAAGTCTCTCATTTCCTTAATTTTTAAAAATGAAGTTTGGTAAGATTAAAGCTCTGTTCTGGGGGCATAGACCTTGTAAGGGGCTTGGAGGTTGGTTTTTAAAGTCCTCCTTTAATCTTTGCATTGGCAGCCTTGCCATATCTCAGATGAGGATAGGAGAGAGGGAATGATGTGTTGCTTAAACTTACAATTTCGGAATTGAAAATCAAACCAGCTACCTCTCCTCACCCTCCTCTCCCCACCATTTCACAATTGACTTATACTGCACAGCAAGTGGGTAGGGGGTCAAGGGTTCCTAGCATGGCAGAGAGAAATGGGTTCTCAGTACTCAGACATGGATTCAGGTCCTGGCTCTGCCCCCGATAAGGTCTGTGAACTTGAGCAAATCATAGGATCTGCTGAGCTTCTACTTTCTTATCGGTGAGTGGGGTTAATTTAGTCCCTGCATCTCTTGCCTCCCACGGCTGTTTTGAGCATCATAGGATATAATATATGCAAAAAGCCCCATCAACTCTGTGGATGAGGAGGAGGGAGAGGATAGGAAAGGAGAAATAATTATGTTGGAAGCAGGGTCTTTTATGCTGGGCTGCTCAGAGCATGAATTGGCAACTGTTGTTCCAGAGTTGGGATTCCCCCTTGTCTCTGCCTTGGGACACCTAACACAGATCACCAAGCTCTGTCTCCTCCACCCAGGTGTGCACACATTTGTACAGAACAGGGGCCAGGTTGCAGTGGTTTGGCCGCCCCCTGGGACCTGGCTTTCCTCAGAGCATCATGGCATCATAGCCTAAAGTAGGAGGGAGGGAGGAGGTATGGGTCCTTGGGCAGACACACCTGTCCTGGGCAGAGCTGCCATGCGTGGGTGACATAATCCAGTCTAATGGCCACCCACCTTGGGAGGTACAGCTGTAGCCAGATGCTTTTGGACTCTTGCCCTAAGTTGCCACCTCCCTTTAAAGCTGAACTTGGATGTGGGCAACCAGAGTGGGACGTGTCCTGGAGGCTTGGAAGGTTGTCCTGCCTGTCTCCCACGCCACTTTCAGTTTCATAGGGCTCCTCCCCAAAGAAGTATGACTCTCACTGACTCAAGAGGCCCCTCTGAAGGGTACTGTCTGCCCACTACATCCCTACTCTTCATGCCAACCATGAGTTAATCCCAGGGAGTTTGTTAACAGTCACAGGCGTCACCTACCGAGGACCTCGTACGTGCCAGGCAATATCCCAGTACAGCTAGTTCTTAACACAGTCCCGTGAGGGAGGTATTATTATCACTCCCATTTTACAGACCAGGAAACTAAGGCTCAGAACCATGAAGTGGCTTGGCCTAGGTCACACAGTGGGCCAAATGCTGGAGTTAGGGTTCAGATTTCTGCTTGCTTGGCTCCAAAAACCTACCCTCTACACACCTTCACTGCCGATCAGCAGAAGTCCTCAAGAACCCTGAATGGCTTGCTTCATGAATGTTACTTCCATTTTCCCAGCTCTTTGGGGCCACTATGACCAAACACTAGCCCCAAAGTTCTTATCTAGGCTGCACACTGGAAATGTGGGAGCATTAACTAATCCTGATGCCAAACCACAGTCCAAACCGAGTAAGTCAGCATCTCTGGGAGGGGGACCCAGGCAACAATGGTTGTAAAGCTCCCAAGTGATATTGTGCAGCCAAGGATAAGGAATGTTGCACTTGTCCACGAGGCCTCGAGCTGGTGGAGCTCCTTTGAGTAATCGAGGTGAAAGGTGACTGGGATCCTTCAGGAGGCTGAGAAATTCTTCAGCCTTTTCGGTGACCCACCTCCATGGCGGTTCCACTGTTTCTAGATGGCTCTGCCACTGCCTTTTTATTTAATGGCGTCAGTCAGTCTATAAATTTCTAGCCAGCATCTGGAACTCCCAGCTTGGGCCTCTCAAGACAGATGCGGGAGTGCAGGTGTTTGTTTTGAAGGAGGTACAGTGTTGTCCAGGAGAGCGGTGTCCTGCAGTGCTGCCAGTAGGCCTGCATTCGCTCCCTTTTCAGCACTCAGGTTGAGGCATGTAAATGTCATTGCAGGTGGGAAAGGGTAAGCACAGATCCAAATTTGTACAATGCAAAGATATGCAAATTGGGTTTTAAAATAAAAGACTAATTTTTAAATCAAATCTTCTGCCTTGATGTAGGTGTTCCAGGCAATTGAAGGAAGGCAAGCTGACATCTAGCAGACCTGGGTTAGACCTCGACTCTGGATTTATCAAAATTTCTGCCCTTAACCCACCCTGTGCCCTTGCCACAGTGGCTGATAAGACTGAGGGAACAGACACAGTCCCTTTTGCACAGTGCCAGGCACACATTGCACACCCAACACATGAATTCTTTCCCTTTCCTTCTCTGCCCCACTGTAAAGATGAGGAGGTTCACTATTCTACAATAATAAATCTGCTGGTCAACCTGATGGTAAGTGAAGTAAGACCCCTCAAGAGCAGAAGGGCTGGTCTAGACAGGATCCACAGGCCGGGAAGAAAGGTGCCAACAGCCCACCACCTGGTGTTCGATCTTCTCTCAAGACCACCACGTCTAACTTGGTAAAAGGAAGCAGATGGTTAATTTCCTGACCAAGGTGCTCCGCTGAAAGGCCACCAGAAGTGGCACTAATAATTTTGCCATCCCTGGTGAATTTTGGTTTCAGAGCACAGTGCTTCTCAAAGGCAACCTCAAGCACAATGACGTCACCTCACAGGCTGACTATTTCCTATGTGGGGACTTTTCTCTCAGCTTATGAAGAAACACACAGACCTAGCTTATCCATAAGGTATGTGTGTGCGGTGGGGTAGGGAATGGTCTTCCATTTACCCAGCATGAGGTGGAACATTCTCCCCTGTTAATTGCAGGGACAGGCTAGCTGTCTTGTGTCCAGTGGGCTTCGAGGCAAGAGGGCAGCATAAATCCCTGTGCTGAGAGAAGACACTTTAAAATGTATCCCGGACAACAGGGCATTCCTGGCTTAGTGCCCTTGCTCTGATTTTTCTGTAGTTTGAGTTGCATCCCAACTCAGCTGAAAAGCCTGGGTCCCCCTTTTTGCTTCCTCTGCAAATTGTGAGACTTGGCCTTCCTTTTCAATAAAAATCGTGGATAACTTAGTACAGTTGATCACGGTGAAGTCACTGTCCAGGAAAACTCTTCCACACGCTGTTCTTAGACAAGGACCCTGACACATTCAGCCTTATCTCCTCAGAGGACGAATTTCTGTTCCTCCTCTCGGTACTCAGCTGCCTTCGGGATTGCCTGCCTCCCGCCTCGCGGCCAAAAGGGATTGAGAACCTCGATGCTGCCTTTCAAACCTCAAAGGAATGAG
>SJYV01037098.1:656831-726856 GCA_006410875.1 Neotragus pygmaeus | reverse complement strand
AGAGGCCCCGCCCTCTGGCTTCTGGGTTAAACTTCAGCCCTTTTGCTGGATCTAGGGAGGCCGAGGAGTTGACCAGCACCTCTGAGATCTGTCTTAGGCTTGGAGGTGGTCTCTATAGGCAGGTTAGAAGCGCAGACGCGGGGCCAGGGTGTCCATAACAATAGGAAAACAGATTTGGGGGGTACTTTTCGCATTTCCCTTTCTCCCACGTGTGGCATCACTTTAATTGTCCGATTTCTGCCTTGTTGCGCCGAGTGACAGCAGCTTATGCTGGTGAAGAGGGGGATTTCTTAGATTCTTTCTTAACCCTGTGTCCGGCACTTAGTAACGTAAAACGTTATACGTCTATTGTAGATAATTGGATAAATCCAGAAAACTATAAAGAAATAAAAATCACTTATACTCATCGTGCTAAACACTTTAAAGCATTTTTTGAAAAATTGCTTTCATACCGTCAAAATACAGTTTAAAGTATATGCTTCGGGTTACTCTGATAAGGTAGAAAATTTCCATTCTCTTATCTGCTTTCTTCCTTAAAAACCGCTTTAAAAGGGAAGCAGAATATTAACGCAGATCAGTAACCACAATTCACCCTTTTTTGAGAGTATCCCAAGACCATGGAATTTCAGAGCCAGCTGTTATTTTTGAGTTTATGTGGTGAATTCGTCTGTTTTATGGACTGAGGCTCAAGTGACATGACTTGCTTGGGCTTGCCAAATTAGCTCCCCAGACTCTTAAGAGCACAGAATAGGGCAACTCATTTTCAGGTTGGAGTTTTTAAAAAGAAAGCCTGAGAAGGGTAGAGGAGAGGTAGGCAGTCACATTAGAAAGGGGAAAGTTTTCTTTGGAATTTTGATATATTCTTTTTTTTTTTTTTTCAACAAATGGAGCTAAAGTGACATATTTTAAAATTCTACATATTGAGAGACATGGAAGAAAAACAAGGAGACAGATACATAGAGAAGCAGAGGGTGCTGTCTTAGAGAGGCATGCGTTTCTTTGGGATACATGAACCAATCTATGAAGAGGTCAGTCCCAAACTCCTCTAGCCTAAGACTTTAAAAATTTTATTTTAATTGGAGGATAATTACTTTACAATATTGCGATAGTTTTTGCCGTATACCAGTATGAATCAACCATTAGGTATAATGTGTCTCCTCCCTCCTGAACTCCCCTGCTACCTTCTTCCTCACCCCATCCCTCCAGGTTGTCGCAGAGCACTGGCTGTGGGTGCCCTGCTTCATGCATCAAACTGGCACCGATTATCTATTTTACATACGGTAGTGTATATGTTTCGGTGCCGTTCTCTCAGATCATCCCACCCTCTCCTCCCACAGAGTCCAAGAGTCTGTTCTAAGTCTTGACAATGCTTTCTGCTGGGCAGCCGCCATTCTTCCTTCCTCCATTACTGGTGCCTCCACCAGGACTGCTCCTCAGCAACAGCCTGCCCCGTCTCTCCTGCTGGGAGTGTTAACTGTCGACTCCTCATCACTTCCTGGGAGGCCACCTTCTTCACACAGGAACCTCTTTCCTGACAGCAGCCTAAAGTAAGCCTATTGTGAGTAGGGTTGTCAAGACCATGTGAAAACCTGACCAAAGCCCAACGATGCTCTTTTTGGAATAGATAATTCACTCTTTTACAGTCTGACTGGGACTGTAATGATAATACAGGTGAACACCTAAGAGACAGGAAGGAAGGGGGCAAGGCACAAGGATTAAAAAGAATGGCACAACTATTAAGAAGAACAGAATACCACAAAAACTGGTTAGAACCTCCTAGGCCCAAGATGGTGGAAGAGTCGCTTTCCAGTGGACCTTGAGCCTCATGGTATGCTCACTATAATACATTAGCATATACTAAATGACTCACTAGAATATTCCTCCCACTTGTGAGCCTGTGAAATTACCCAGCCCATAAAAACTTACCATCCCCACATGTCGGGGGCCTTTTAAGAGAGACCAGACAGCAGCATTCCTTCTATGGAAGGTGTTTCTCCCAGTGCCTTTTGAGAAGCCCAGACCCACTATCCTGGGGCTATAGGTCTTGCCTTCTGTGGTGGCCCATTCTCTCTCTATGGAGTGGGTATCTCACTCAGTAAGACTGTTTTCCCTTTACTGTGGCTCACTCTTAAATTTGTTCCTGCACGAAGCCAAAGAGACTGCACTTGGAGTCCGTGCTGAGGACTCACGTGAGACCTGGGGCGGGACCATCGTCTCGCACCTTGTTTTTTCCTACAACACCTACAGAGCGTCTAATGCTATCTCACCATGTCCCAGGCTCATTTCACAGATAAAGCGATGGGTGAGGCACAGACCAGCTTACCTGAAGTCACAGAGCTAGTGAATGGCAGAGCCGGAGTTCACACGGCTGGCTCCAGAGATGGTATTTCTAACCACTGGACTAGGCGAATTGATTTCCTTTATGGGCTCAGCCCTTTCCCCAAGGGGCAGTATGCTAGAAGAGGCCTCTGCCAGCTGCATAGGGATTTTCTTTGCTTCTTTCCTGAGCCAGCCTCTGGTGTCTTTCAAACACTAAGTTAGAAGCCTTTGTTCCGATGCCTTGTCCTCAGTTTACATGGCAGCAGTTTTCATTTTGGGTCATTTTGTTTTCTTTTCCGTAGGATGTTTTTTGTCATGTTTAAGAACTAATTTGTCACTGAGTAACTTTTGGAAAACTTTTCATACCAGTAATGTTAGAAAAATAATCTTCATTAGCTTCCATGTCCTAGTTTGGGTTTGGACAAATTTAAATGAAGAGATTTAAATGAAGCAAATAAAATGGCAAATGTGTGACCAGAGAGAGAGAGCGTATGTGGGATTGGACAGATCTGTTTAAATACAAATCCTACCAGTGACCAGCAACATATCTTTTAAAAAAATTCCTTCGTTTGATGTTTTTCAAACTGTTCCAGTAGTGCTTATACAAGCTTGATATAGCGTGTGAAATAAGTGAAATGCCCATACAGGCGGGATAATACAAGATGTAGAGAAGTGAAGTTGGTCATTTCCCCCTCCAGCTCTGTCCCTCTTAATCAGTGTTAGAAACTTTCTTCTACTGGGCAGTTTACGTGGCCTCTCCAAGCTTGTTTTCTTGTCAGTAATACAAGGATGATGCCTCACTTTGTGAAGGACTGAGCATAATTTATGTGGAAGGTTCTCTTTAAATGGTAGTTGTTTGTGGAACCTAAAAGAATGATACAAAGGAACTTATTTACAAAACAGAAATAGACTCACAGACATAGAAAACAAATTTATGATTACCCCAGGGGAAAACAGGCTTCCCTGGTGTCACAGACAGTAAAGAATGTGCCTGCAATGAAGGAGACCTANCAGAATACCACAAAAACTGGTTAGAACCTCCTAGGCCCAAGATGGTGGAAGAGTCGCTTTCCAGTGGACCTTGAGCCTCATGGTATGCTCACTATAATACATTAGCATATACTAAATGACTCACTAGAATATTCCTCCCACTTGTGAGCCTGTGAAATTACCCAGCCCATAAAAACTTACCACCCCCACATGTCGGGGGCCTTTTAAGAGAGACCAGACAGCAGCATTCCTTCTATGGAAGGTGTTTCTCCCAGTGCCTTTTGAGAAGCCCAGACCCACTATCCTGGGGCTATAGGTCTTGCCTTCTGTGGTGGCCCATTCTCTCTCTATGGAGTGGGTATCTCACTCAGTAAGACTGTTTTCCCTTTACTGTGGCTCACTCTTAAATTTGTTCCTGCACGAAGCCAAAGAGACTGCACTTGGAGTCCGTGCTGAGGACTCACGTGAGACCTGGGGCGGGACCATCGTCTCGCACCTTGTTTTTTCCTACAACACCTACAGAGCATCTAATGCTATCTCACCATGTCCCAGGCTCATTTCACAGATAAAGCGATGGGTGAGGCACAGACCAGCTTACCTGAAGTCACAGAGCTAGTGAATGGCAGAGCCGGAGTTCACACGGCTGGCTCCAGAGATGGTATTTCTAACCACTGGACTAGGCGAATTGATTTCCTTTATGGGCTCAGCCCTTTCCCCAAGGGGCAGTATGCTAGAAGAGGCCTCTGCCAGCTGCATAGGGATTTTCTTTGCTTCTTTCCTGAGCCAGCCTCTGGTGTCTTTCAAACACTAAGTTAGAAGCCTTTGTTCCGATGCCTTGTCCTCAGTTTACGTGGCAGCAGTTTTCATTTTGGGTCATTTTGTTTTCTTTTCCGTAGGATGTTTTTTGTCATGTTTAAGAACTAATTTGTCACTGAGTAACTTTTGGAAAACTTTTCATACCAGTAATGTTAGAAAAATAATCTTCATTAGCTTCCATGTCCTAGTTTGGGTTTGGACAAATTTAAATGAAGAGATTTAAATGAAGCAAATAAAATGGCAAATGTGTGACCAGAGAGAGAGAGCGTATGTGGGATTGGACAGATCTGTTTAAATACAAATCCTACCAGTGACCAGCAACATATCTTTTAAAAAAATTCCTTCATTTGATGTTTTTCAAACTGTTCCAGTAGTGCTTATACAAGCTTGATATAGCGTGTGAAATAAGTGAAATGCCCATACAGGCGGGATAATACAAGATGTAGAGAAGTGAAGTTGGTCATTTCCCCCTCCAGCTCTGTCCCTCTTAATCAGTGTTAGAAACTTTCTTCTACTGGGCAGTTTACGTGGCCTCTCCAAGCTTGTTTTCTTGTCAGTAATACAAGGATGATGCCTCACTTTGTGAAGGACTGAGCATAATTTATGTGGAAGGTTCTCTTTAAATGGTAGTTGTTTGTGGAACCTAAAAGAATGATACAAAGGAACTTATTTACAAAACAGAAATAGACTCACAGACATAGAAAACAAATTTATGATTACCCCAGGGGAAAACAGGCTTCCCTGGTGTCACAGACAGTAAAGAATGTGCCTGCAATGAAGGAGACCTAGGTTCGATCCCTGGGTCGGGAAGATCCCCTGGAGAAGGAAATGGAAACCCACTCCAGTACTCTTGCCTGGAGAATTCTATGGACAGAGGAGTCTAGTGGTCTACAGTCCACAGGGTCGTAAAGAGTTGAACATGACTGAACAACAATACACATTGAAAAGTGGGGTGGAAGTAGGGGTAAGGGGGATAAATTAGGAGTTTGGGATTAGCAGATACACACTACTATATATTAAATAGATAGCAAGGACCTATTGTGTAGCTCAGGGAATTATAATCAATATCTTGTAATAACCTATAATGGAAAAGAGTGTGAAAAGGAAATTATGTATATATGTGTGTATGTGTTTGTGTGTGTATAACTGAATCACTTTGCTGTGCACCTGAAACATTGTAAGTCAACTATATTTCAATCACATAAGCAAATAAAATGATAGTTATTATGTGTTGGGAACATATGTCCATTTGGGCTGCAGTAAGTTGCATTTTTGCCATGGAAAGAAGGGTTCATCAACTTTCCCTCTCGCTCAGTTTCTCCAGTCTCTTCTGTCTTGCAGCCTGTGGCACAACCCAAAGCTCAGGAGTGGGCAGCTGCTCCTGGGAACCCCTAGCCAGGCCCAGAAGGCAGGTGGAGCTCTCTTCCCCATCCACAAGCAGGAGTCAGGGTGAGTCTGGGTCTGAGTTCCAGGCCTTCTGATCCTGGGGCTGGACTTGTGTGAGATTCAAATGAAGTTAGAGGACTGAAGAGGAAGGAGAGCCTGCCTTAACTGCCCCCTCCCTCCCCCTCAAACCTCAGACAGCCCCTTGGGCTTCTCTCCTGCACATGCGCCTCTTCTGCCTTCCCCACCTGGATGCACAGGTCTCTCCCCAGCCAGGTGGCGTCTTGCCTGGGTGCTAATAATAGACAGGAGTAAATCTGCCAGGCAGTGCATTCAGGAGGCTGTCCCAGCTCTGCTCTTTCACCGTGATCCTGGCACACGGGCAGGGCTGACTTGGTAAATAGCCCTTGTGAGCAGAATAAGCCTTTGTGTGTCCTAGAAACTCCTGCCGTCCCTCCCTGAGGGCAGCACCCTCCTGGAAGGATGATGTGGATGCCTTTGCCCTGGAAATCTTAGGGAAACCTGGTTTCCAAGAGCCCTAGACTTCCAGGCCATCTCGGGGCTGGGAGGGGACCTTGCAAGACGGCTGCTCTTCATAGATCTACCTAAAAGGCAACACAATATGTTTATGTTAGTCCTTTTCGAGGCTCTAAAGCAGAAATCAGAGTGAAAGAAGAAAAACAAAAGATCTACAGTTTTCCTATTAAAAAAAAAAAAAAGAATCCCCAAAGCCTGCCTACTCAATGCAGTAGATAGTTCTTGTAACTTGCTTGCATAAACTTCTTTAGAAATTGTTTCAGCACCCCTCTGGGCAGCTACCTTAAATTCTTTTTAAATTTCAAGGTAGGATATCCGTCCATTAATGGATTAAATGAAACACTTCCAGACTTGGGGGTTATTCTCCAGGCACTTTTGCTAGATACCTTGCACTTGGATGATGTTTTGTGGTTTGCAAAGCACTTTCACATCTGTTTTCTCACTTAGTTGTCACAATAACCTTGGGAACCAGGCAGGGCATGTCTTGTTATTATCCTTGCTTCACAGATGAGGAAGCCATGGTTTTGGAAGGTTGAGTGGCCTGCTCAAGGTCACACGGGGTTGGAGAGGGCCCTAGAGCTCAGACTTCTCTTAATTGGCCTGCTTCCCACTGAGATGAAATAGCAGGATGGTTCCTGGGACCCAAGATCTGGGGTGTGGGGGGATGGAGTTAGGGGGAATGTTCTTAGATTAAATTAATTCATAGTTCTTTATGAGTGTGTGGATTCGCTGGTTGTGGCTACTTTTTTGCTTCATTAGAATTTGCAGGTAAGCCAAGATGGCTGACTTTGTGTCAGTGCACAATGACATGAATTAGCATGGGCGTGTCCATGACTCTCCTTTCTGCATTGTTTTATACATCAAAATTGCCCAGCAGGTAATCATGAGTTAAAATACGGTACACAAAAGGCATCAGGCAGCAGCCAGATGTTCATTTTAATAAATGGAAAATATGACTCAGAACTGGGGCCACTCTGACCCTCCAGGCAGGCAAATTAGCCCTTGAGGGTAAAGTCTTTGTCTTTGGATCGATTGTAGAGGATGTGGGAGCAAGGGGCCCAGGGTCAGGTAGTTTTGTTTATTTCTCCCCACTTCTTCTGTTTGGTCTTGCTTAGATTCCTCTCGGTAGACTTTGCAGAATATTCTACCAAAATTCTGCAGAACTGTGGGCAGTAATAATAAACAAAGCTCAGAAGGATGAGTTGGGGAAGTACTCAAGTGGAAATGTAGCTGAGGGGATAAACTGGAGGAGTCGGAGTTCAGCGCTCAAGAAAGCTTTGTAAGGACTTGATTCTTGTTGATGGTAAAAGGCTGCCTTTGCATAGTGCTTTGGAGTGTCCTGAGAACCTTCACCTTTATGCCTTGTTCCGTATCACTCTCACAACCAGAGATGTGAGCAGAGCAGTTAATAATATCCCCGTTTTACAGGGGAAGTAGAAACTGAGAAGCAGGAAGGTTGAGTAATTTGCCCAAGGTTCCACAGCTAGTAAATGGCAGAGCTGGGCCCAGAGCCCCGGTTGTCTGACCCTTGCTCAGTTGAGTATTCTTTCCAATCTGCCATCCAGCCTTCTTCCCCCTCTTCCTCCCCTCAGCTGCCCAGGGTCTTCTGACCATCTGTCTGCTTAGAGGTAAGGGAAGCAATAGTGAAAAGTTTTCCAATGCTGAGATGTTTCTGAAAAAGAGTGGACCTGTATCTGGATCCTGATATGTGCTTTTTGAGGGTAATGGGGCTGAGCCTTAGACACTCTGCTCTGGAGAGTGCTGTGCAAGCATTTCCAAGTATGGCCAGGCTTCTTGCACACTGCTAGTGGAAAGTAGTAAGAGTTCCATTTTCCTGTTTCAAGCGAGCATTTCCCCCTTGGGGTTATAGTAACCACTTCCTCCTCAGCACCCAGTGGAACGTGGTAAACACCAGTTACAGCAGAGTATTCCCTTCTGAGAGCAGGGTTCCTTTTTTCCCTCTTGTCTTGAAATACACACAGTGTCTGAAGGATAAATCTCCTTCCCCTCTGATATAGGGCTTGGGGAGTACAGAAAACCCACATGCAGGTCAACTGCAGGTCTCCCGAGGTGCTTTGTCATCCTGCTTCATTTTGGAGGAAACTGGGTTGGCGTTCCACCTAGTAGGAATATGGAGCCGTTAATTATCAGGAGTTGGGGGAGCACACTGCATCAGGTTGCTAGGAATGAAAAGGAACAGACCCTGCAGGGTTTTTTTTGAAGACTTTCAGGGGAGCAGAGCAGAACTTGGTGGTTAGATAATGATGAAAAGGAAGCAAATAGGGATTCTAGAAAAATGAAAAAAGAGTGTAGGGGATATAAGGAAAGGATCAGTAAAGAATGAGTAAGATGTTTGAAGAGGGGCTTTTGATTTTAGATACTTTAAAACTAATACTTAAAAAAATATATTTATAATTGCTGGTTTGCCATACACTTGGTACAAGAACTTCTGAATCCACCCCAGTCCTTCGTAGAGCCTTGAAGACCATGGAGTCCCACCCCCAGAAAATGCTTGTGATGTAGAGCTGATCACGCCGACTTTGGAGGGCGGCAGCTGAGGTGGAGCGGCATGTGGGTGAGCTTGAGGCATGTGTGAATCACAAAACCTCCTGACTCTGTCCTCCAATTATGCAGTGACTGAGCCAAAGAAGGGGAAAAAGTAAAACCACTCTTTGTGAATTTGTGCTTAGTCTTTATGCATTATTAAACAGAACAATAAAAGAGCAGGTCTCTGAGCCTATCTGGAAGAGAGATCTCGGCAGAACAAGCGGGAGCTTCCTGCAACTCTGGCTGGTTTGCAGGACAATCCAGATATAGAAACTTAAATTCCACACAGGCTTGTAACATTTCCCACTTTGTGCAGATAGATAAAAAAAGCCTAAAGGCCAAGAAATAGAAATATATGACATACATCTCATGTATATGATATGCATTATGTATCAGTCTATGCTGTGCTATATTCTGTACTCTATAGGTGCCACAGATCTATCAAAATTTCCATACATCTTGAGAAGTTAGAAGAATCCCTTGATAGGTAAGAGTTGAGACTCGGGCTACAGGTTGGGAGTTGGCTGGAGTCACAGTTCCTGTGACTGTGTGTAGACTGCCGAGGTCTCTGTGTTGGTCTTCATGTCATCCCTACTCCTCAGGAAGACTGAAGGTGTTTTCACAATTGCTCCAGTGCTTCCCTTTTTAAAAACAAGAATATCTAGAAAAACATTCTTGCCATACACTTGGCACAATTTAAAGCACGTTCTCCATGTTCTCCACTTGTCAGAAGCAGGTTTCTGGTTAGGAAGGACCTGTGTTCTGAGGGTAGTGGGTATTTCTGATCACTGGAATTGGGGGACAGAAACCAAGTGCAAGCTCTGTCCCCTAGACCGTCTTCCTGTTTGTCTGCCTGAGTTCACACCTCTCATTAAAAGCTGCAGTCTGGAGCGAGATATCTACAAAGTGAAAGTGAAGTCGCTCAGTCGTGTCCGACTCTTTGCCACCCCATGGACTGTAGCCTACCAGGCTCCTCCGTGCATGGAATTTTTCCAGGCAAGAATACTGGATGGGTTCCTGTTTCCTTCTCCAGGAGATCTTCCNATATCTACAAAGTGAAAGTGAAGTCGCTCAGTCGTGTCCGACTCTTTGCCACCCCATGGACTGTAGCCTACCAGGCTCCTCCGTGCATGGAATTTTTCCAGGCAAGAATACTGGATGGGTTCCTGTTTCCTTCTCCAGGAGATCTTCCTGACCTAGGGTTTGAACCCGGGTCTCCTGCATTGTAGACAGATGCTTTACTGTCTGAGCCACTAGGAATATCTACACCCCTTCATCAAACCTGAAATTCCTTTCGCCTCCCACGAGGCACACCCAGGGCAGCACCCCTCACCAGCCCACAGACAGGTTCTTATCTCTGGTCCAGAATTCCTTCCTGTTTCCATGTTGTCAGGATCCCAAGGCCTTTGCAAGCACCTCCTGTGCTCAGGGATCTTGCCTCCAGGCTGGAGTGGGCATGTGAAAAAGTCGTGCTCTCACACCCAGAGATAAAACAGTCATGGTCCAAAGCAGAGAGCTGTTGGGTGTTTTTCTTTAACCCATCTTCCTTTCTTACCTGGACAATCTCACAACCTCAAAACTGATCTCTCTGCCCTGCTTTCTCTTCCCCAGGTCTGCTCTTCACACAGGCTGAATGAGATCTTTAAAACCCAAAGCTGATCACAACGCTCCTCTCCCAGAACCCCCATTGCTTTCCCATATCTCTCAAGTAGAAGCCAAGATCCTCAAGGCAGGCTAAGGAGCGCTACCCGAATGGCCCTGGTTTCTTTTCCCATCCCCCTCTGCTCGTTCCATTCGGCTGCTTGTATCTCTTGCTGACCTTTGATCCTGCCTAGCACACTGTGTCTCGGGCCCCTGAACTGGGCTGTTCTCTTGACCTTGGCCAGGACCAGGCTGTGTGCAGGGCTCAGCTGCTCACTTCCTGCAGGAAGGCCTTCCTGAGCACCCGGCCCAGATAGCAAACCCTCCCCTGCCCTGAGCCACACCCTTTCCTCTGCCTCCCTTTATCTTTCTTCAAAACACTCACTGCCATCCGATGTACCCGGTATTTATTTATATGATGTACCATTTATATATTTATGCCTTTTTCCACTGGGAAGGGAGGGGCTTTGCTGTGTTCACTGCTGTGGCCGCTGTGCCTCGGACCCAGCATGTGGCAGATACTCTATAAATATCTGTCCAAAGGCCAGCAGAGAAATGAACCCACCAGCAGCAGCATTTACGGAGCTCTTGATCGGGCACCGTGTTTGTAGCAAGGGGTACAAAGATGACTCTCACGGTCGTGCTCGCACCGTCTTGCTCTCGTCTCTGTGGGAGGGAGTCACACATAACTGTCCCTCACTATGTTCCTACCTGCTCTTTCTGAGTACTGGAAAGGCCGCTCACCCTGTTGTTCTAGCTGTTATCCTCCTCTAATGTCCCTGGGCTTCCAGAGTTCCATGGGGCGCCATTCAGGGAACAGTGTCCAGTCTGGATCTCGAGGAGCCTGCCCAGAGGGGAAGGAAGGCTGCTTCTCCCGCAGATGAAGGGGCATTTGGATGTGGCTGTGTTCTTGGATCAAATGCAAGGAGAAGCATGGAAAGTACTGGAGGAGACAGAACAGCAGGATATGCATGTCACGTGTGTGTGTGCGTGTGTGAGAGAGAGATCTGGGCTTCCCATGTCACGTGTGTGTGTGTGTGTGCGTGTGTGTGTGAGAGAGAGAGAGAGATCGGCTTCCCATGTCACGTGTGTGTGTGTGTGTGNAGGTCACACAGAGTTGGACACGACTGAAGTGACTTAGCAGTAGCAGCAGTTCTCTCTCTCTCTTCTCCTTCTGGGACCCCTATAATGCAAATGTTGGTGTGTTTAATGTAGTCCCAGAGGTCTATTGTTAGACTGTACTCATTTCTTTTCATTCTTTTTTCTTTATTCTGCTCAGTGACAGTAATTCCCCCCATTCTGTCTTGCAGCTCACTTATTCATTCTTCTGCCTCATGTATTCTGCTATTGATTCCTTCTAGTTAATTTTTCATCCCAGGTATTGTATTATTCATCTGCTTGTTTGTTCTTTAGTTCTAGCTCTGTGTTAAACATTTCTTGTGTCTTCTCAGTGTGTGCCTCCATTCTTTTTCCAAGGTTTGGCTCATCTTTATTATCATTACTCTGAATTCTTTTTTGGGGTAGATTGCCTACCTCCACTTCACTTAGTTGTTCTTTGGTGGTTTTACTTGTTCATTTGTCTGGGGAAAATTCCTCTGCCATCTCATTTTGTCTAATTTTCTGTGATTGCAATTTCTGTTCTGCAGGGTTGTAGTCCTTCTTGCTTGTGCTGTTTGTCCCCTGGTTGATGAGGCTGGTCTAAGAGGCTTGTGCAGATGTCCTGGTAGGTTGTTTCCTTTCCATTGGTGGGTCTTGGCCCTCTGCTGGGCATGGCCCTGTCAAGGGATCTGTTTAGCAGGCAGCTGTAGGCTCAGGAAGACTTCAGGCAGACCGACTGCTGTTGGTTTTGTGGCCCAAGGCATCCCAGCATTAGATCTATAGGCTGTTGGGTTGGGCCAGGTCTTGGTGAGAAAATAGTACTTTGCACGCAGACTCAAACCAGTGAACACTTCCCAGAACTATCACAACCAATGTCCTTGTGCCTGCAGTGACCCTCAGCTGGTCCTTGCAGGACACTCTTCAATACCAGCAGGTAGGTCTGACCCAGGATCCTACGAGGTCACTGCTTTTCCCCTGGGTCCTGAGGTACAGCCCTCCAAGAGTGGAGTTTATTTCCCTTCATCTTGTGGAATTCCTGCAGTGAAACTCCACTGGCCTTCAAAGCCAGATGCTCTGGTGGCTCCTCCCCATGCCAGACCCCCAGCCTGGTGACCCTGATGTGGGGTTTAGAACTTTCACTCCTGTGGTAGAACCTCTGCAGTATAATTATTTTTCAGTCTGTGGGTAGGACCACCTAGCAGCTATGAGTGATTTTATTGTGACTGCAATAAATTGATTTTATTGTGATTGTGCCCCTCCTATTGTTTCACTGAGGCTTCCTCTCTGTTTGTGGATGCAGGGTACTGTTTTTGGTAGGTTTCTGTGTTTTTGTTTTTGTTTTTTTTTTTGTAGTTGTTGATAGTTTTCCAGCAATTAGTTGAGTTTTTGGTGTCTTCATGAGAGAAGGTGAGCATACATCATTCTATTACACCATTTTCTCTCCCCTATCTGTGGTGATTCTCATAAAGAGAAACTTTAATTATGCTATATTTAGTGTTAATCTGTTTTTTTCCTTTAGTGTTCTGTACCTAAGGGCCACTGAATAACATAGACTAATAAATAGACTAGGGAAAAGGCTCNGTGTGTGTGTGTGAGAGAGAGAGAGATCTGGGCTTCCCATGTCACGTGTGTGTGTGTGCATGTGTGTGTGTGAGAGAGAGAGAGAGATCTGGGCTTCCCATGTCACGTGTGGGTGTGTGTGTGTGTGAGAGAGAGAGATCTGGGCTTCCTATATCACGTGTGTGTGTGTGTGTGTGTGTGTGTAACAGAGAGAGATCTGGGCTTCCCAAGTGGTGCTAGTGGTAAAGAACGTACCTGCCAATGCAGGAGACGTGAGACGCGGGTTTGATCCCTGGATTGGGAAGATCCCCTGGAGAAGGGCATGGCAACCTACTCTAGTATTCTTGCCTGGAGAATCCTATGGACAGAGGTCGCAAAGAGTCAGACACGACTTAGCTTGCTTGTGATCTCTACATTGTTAAAATTGTAAAAGCCAACTAACTGTATCACAGACATTTTAGAAATGAAGTAAAAGAACCTATAACCCAACTATCATCATAACTCTAAAATTTTAACCAAGTCTATTGATTTGTTGATTATTAATTAACTGGTTAATTTATATTCCATCTTCTTTTTAAAAAATTTATTTATTTAGCTGCATCAGGTCTAGATGGGGCTTGCCTGGGGGCAACTTAGCATGTGGGCTTAGCTGCCGCAAGATATATGGGATCTTATATGGGATCTTCTCTATCTGGGGATCTAACCAGTGTTCCCTGCACAGCAAGGTGGATTCTTAACCACTGGATCAACAGGCAAGTCCCTGTATTTCATTTTAATTCGAAGAGGTTTGAGAATGCTTACAAGCTTATATGTAGTACAATAGAATATAATAAATAACTAAGAAATCAGAACAAAGGCTTAAATAGGTTTATGGAAGTCAATATAAACTTAATATGCAGAAATGCATGTTAATGTAACTATTCATATAAATTCATGTATTTCCTCCTGGCCTTTTAATTATGCACATTCTTTGTAGACTATTCTGCTTTCCCCCCTGCCACCACTTAACACTATACCAAATTTTCCAAGTTACCTTCTAACTGTTATTGTTCAGCACCGAATGATGAATCCCAAGGACGTACCCCTAATTTATTTAATCATTCCTCTATTGTTAGATCTTGGGTTATTTTCAATGCCATTGTTAAATAAACAATGGCCTAATTAACATCTTTGTGCTTGTAAGTTTTTCCATATTTTAGAGTATTTCCTTAAGTAGATTTCCAGAGGTAAAATAACTAATGAAAGCTTCAGACATTTTTATGGCCTTTAAAACATATTCGTGAACTGATTTCCCTCAAGGTCCTATACACTTGGGGTGTCTCTCAGCAGCCTTCCACTGTGCACTGCTCCTCACAAGCACTTGTATTGATTATGTCTCTGTTTTTTGCTAACTTAATGGGGAAATCTTATATTGTTTTTTTCATTATGTGTTGGTTGAATTTATGTTGCCAGGTTATCTATTGGCATCTTAGAGGGTTTATTTTCACCTATTTCTGTGAGTTCTTTATGTACAGGATGTGTTAACCCTTCCATCATAATGTATTCTGTAAAATATTATTTCCAGTTTGACTTGTACTTACATTTGGGGGTTGCTTTGCTCTTAATACTTGGAAGTCTTACATTTGGGATAGTCAAAGCTCTGTTAATTTCCTCTGTCGTTTCTACCCATTTCCCTAGAGACTATAGTCCAAGTTCATTAGCCCAGCAGTCCAGGTCTTAGTGATCTTGGCTTGGTTCTCCTCTCCCAAAGCCTCACCTTCTCTTCTCCTCTTGAAACCGTCTTGTCAGAAAGCTGAACCAGTGGCTAATCTAGTATATTTGCCATGTGGCATGGATTTTTTTTTTTTAAACACTCTTCTGTATGACAAAGTTATTTTCAGTGATAATAAAGACATAAGTGATAAAAATGGCCAGGAAAGATGTGCAGACAATAGAAATTTTCTACTATTGAATTTTGTACGTATGATCATGCCAGTCAATAAAAACTCTCTGGTGGTGCTGGTGGTTGGGGGTCGGGGGTAGAGACAGAGATGAGTGGTGGATTTAATACTTGCTAAAGACAGTAATGCATCCTTTGGGAAGCGGGGAAAATTTGCACTTACATATTGGTCTGTAGCTGTAATGACTAATAACATTATAGCTCCTATTTCTGTTGCTATTGTTGTTTAGTTGCTGAATCGTGTCCGACTCTTTTGTGACCCCATGGACTGTAGCCCGCCAGGCTCCTCTGTTCATGAGATTTCCCAGACAAAAATACTGGAGTGGGTTGGCATTTCCTTCTTAAGGGGATCTTCCCAATCCAGGGATTGAACCCTCATCTCCTGCACTGGCAGGTGGATTTTTTACCTCTGAGCCACCGGGGAAGTCTTCTATTTCTGAGGCTTGTATAAATTTGTCAGACTTCATAAAAACTGACCCTCCTTTACATATTCATGTTAGGTAGACAGAGCCAGATTTCTCCATCTGTCTTCACTTGTAGTTGTTGTAAAGAATTTTTTATTCAACTTAATTTTGAAAGTTTTTTCAATTGAAACATCAAGTATACAAGTAGAAAAAAAATCTTAGACATGTTTGGCAGAAATTCACCAATTTCCCATTTCACAGTAAATCCAGAAACTGTAACACTGTCCTTATCTGTCTTTCTTTGGGATTGATTGTATGTCTCTGCTTTTGAAAAAATTTAAACATAAAAAAAAAAAAAAACTCCACAAGTGGTCTTAACAGAATGTCAGGGAAGCCAACTTCTGCGTAGAATACAATAAATTTATTAAAAGATAAGTAATGGGCTTCCCTGTTGGCTCAGACAGTAAAGAATCTGCCTGCAGTGTGGAAGACCCAGGTTCGATCCCCTAGGTCAGGACGATCCCCTGGAGAAGGGAATGGCTACCCACTCCAGTACTCTTGGGGCTTGCTTGGGCTCAGGGGGTAAAGGATAAGTAATAAATCTGTGAATTTGAAGCTTACATATGTTATTTAAAATTAAACAGTCATGTGCTCAATTGTTTAGAGTTAGATAAGAGGCTTGGAGGAATTAGACAGAATGTTAGGTTAGGAATATGATCAATCAGAATTGCCAGCTTGTAGTGATAATAAAAAGCTGATCAGTTTTATTATTGTTGTAAATTCCCAGCAGACGGTTAACCCTCTTAATTGCTTGCCTCTGAGGCAAACTTCCCGCCTTTGCCAGGCTTGATGCTGAGCTAAGCTGCCTGCTGTTCTGTCTGTGCTTTTATTTGCCTGTTTTGCTTATGTTTTTCCCAGGGCTGAAACCTTACCTGAAACACACACACACCCTCTGCACCATCCTCATCTTCCAGGATGTAGCTTAAATGCCACCTTTCCTGTAGAGCTTCATTAATGTATTTCCCCTGATTCCCAACTAAGCTAACTTCCTATAGCCCCTATCTGCATCTCTATAAAATCGCCAACATTTTCTACCCTCTAATGTAGTTTTTTATCCCCCATAAAGGACTCAGCACTGAACCTAGGACATAGTATTTAATGGTTGGTGTACTTTGCTGACTTGGAATGGGTACAAACTGTCCTGGATGGTAGAGGGCAAAACGAGAAATAGGCAGGAGGTATCACGGGATTTTGGATTTCACAAGCAGGGGAGGTGAGTGGAGGCTGTTTTTGTCAGGACAAGGCCAAGGAGAGAGCAGAGCTTGACTGTTTGCTCTCAGTCAGGATAGAAGCTTCTGGAGAGGACACCCAACAAAGGGAGGTAGCATGTTTGTGGAACCAGCTTTGGCCTGGGTTTGTAGAAACCTGGATTCTTCTCTGTCGAGCTTGTGAGCTGGGCAGGTGCCTTCCCTCCGGGCATGCTTTGCAGTGAGGGACCTGCACAGAGTGGCCGGAACTCTAGCTGCTTCTTGCTCCAGCATTCACAAGGTAAACCTTAGGTGCCTTTAGGGGCTCCTAAAGGGTTTAGGGTTCACACAAGGTGCCTTTAGGGGCTCCGCTTTCCTTTTGTGTCCAAGTCCCTGGCCAGCGGTGCCCTGGGTCTGTGGGAGGAAGCCAACCCCTCCTGGGAGTTGTGTGCAACCTGGACTAGCCTCTGATGGGGATGGGAGGGGCCAGGGAGCCTGCTCAGGGTGACCTGTCTGCGTCCTGGCTCTGGGGTGCTCCCTGAGGGGCTGGCCCTGGCGGCGGGACCTCATGAAGGCCTCAGAGGCTGCTGCCTCTGGTTCTTGACTTCTGGGTGTGTGTGAGGCTCCTCCTTCTGCTTCAGGAATCACAGCTTTCAGCCAGACTCCACAGTGAGGACTGGGGCTTCTGGAGGAGTCCCCCTCTTGCCTTCCCAGGCAGCCTCTGAGTCCAGGAGGGCACTAGCGCTTTAGTGTAACAGGCACTGATTGCTTCTTGACTTGGGAAGGTCATGCGCTAGGGCCTAGGGTTTCAGCTGTTCACTGACCTTACGGATTGCTCGCTATAGTTTGAGTGACTCCCATGGTACAACCATATAATTTGATTTTACTCTAAAGGGAGCCCCAAATGAACATGCAGGGTGTGGAGGAGCAGTTCTCCAGGGAAGGAAGCGATGAGCTTCTTCATGTGTTGGGCAAGGGGATGTGTGGTCTGGGAAGGACAGAGAGGAGGTGATAAGTGAGCAGGGTTTGAGAGAATGGAGACCAGCTCTCTGGGCAAGTCAGGAGGGTAGCTCTCCAGCCAGAGATGGAGCAGCATGACCGGCTCAGAAGCATGAAGCCATATGGTGTGTCTTGGCGGAAAGGTCAGATTTTCTTTTTCAGCACGGGGGTGAAGGGGCTTGGCCAGGCCAGGGCTCTCAAGAGCCCCTCTGAAGGAGTTTGGTCTCTGTTCTGAAGACTTTGAGGAAGCTATTGAGAGTTTAAAGCAGGCAGAGGTCTACTGAAATTGGCGAGATGAGCTTTACAGTGTAAGAGATGCAGAGGGGGAATTGGAGGAAGGCACACCTGGAGAGGGAAGGCTGTCGAATCCAGGAGAGATGGGAGGAGCACAGGGTGGTGCAGAGGAGGATCGGAGAGCTGTCGTGGAGATAAAATCGGGGTGCTTGGACCATCTGCGCCGGAGTCTCCTTAGCTCCCCTGAGGGGAGATCCCCAGGTCTCCCACATAGTTTGTAATCCTCATTAGTTCCTGTCAGGCCTGCTGAATGAGTGTCAGGGCAGGACTCTGCCCAAAGCCCCTTTAGCCCCCAGCCACCAGGAAACCAGTGAGGTATGTGGGCAAACTGTGGAACTCCTGTCTTCCTGATGCTCTCTGAAGGAGCTGGTTGTCTTGGGAGCGGTGAGCAATTGGGCTCTGGCCTCTGAGAGCCCCTGGCTTTGGAGGAGGCACCCTGATTGGGTGGCTTGGTCACCTCGGCATCCCCAGCCTCCAGCCATAGGCGCTCTGGCCACAGGATCCCATCCGGTGGTCCCTGCTCTTCTCGTTTCGTAGCCGGTCCCCCCCGGCCTTCCCTGCAAATAGCTGTGCTTCATGTGTCGGCTTTGGGAGGACTGCAGGGTGGACATGAGACCAAGGCATTTATCGCTCACACCTCTCCTTATCCAGGAGAAGCCCCTTGGTGGCTGGCCCTCTACCATCCAGTTTATCATTTTATTCTCATTTTCACCAGATTTAGGGGAAGAGAGAGGTTGGACAGGAGCTTTGGCTCTGGTGTGAGCCAAAAAGAGTGTGGCTGACACGGCCCTGGGAAATACGCAGAGGCCATGGGACCCTCTGGTTTCTCCTAGCATTCTTTTTTAAAAAAATTTTTATTGGAGTATCTATGTGTGTGTTAGTTGCTGAGTCGTGTCTGACTTTTTGTGACCCCATGGACTGTAGCCCACCAGGCTCCTCTGTCCGTGGATTCTTCAGGTTAAAAATACTGGAGTGGGTAGCCATTTCTTTCTCCAGGGGATCTTCCCAACCCAGAAATTAAACCCAGATCTCCTGCACTGCAGGTGAATTCTTTACCGTCTGAGCCACCAGAGAAGCCCATACTTAATCGGAATATAGTTGCTTTCATTTCAGTTCAGTCCAACTCTTTGTGACCCCACGGACTGCAGCACTCCAGGCTTCCCTGTCCATCACCAATTCTCGGAGCTGACTCAAACTCACATCCATTGAGTCGGTGATACCATCCAACCATCTCATCCGCTGTCATCCCCTTCTCCTCCCACCTTCAATCTTTTCCAGCATCAGGATCTTTTCCAGTGAGTCAGTTCTTCGCATCAAGTGGCCAAAGTATTGGTGTTTCAGCTTCAGCATCAGCCCTTCCAATGAATATTTAGTACTGATTTCCTTTAGGATTGACTGGTTGGATCTCCTTGCAATCCAAGGGACTCTCAAGAGTCTTTTCCAGCACCACAGTTCAACAGCTTTACAAAGTTGTATTGGTTTCTACTGTACAGCAAAGTGAATCAGCTATACATATATCCAAATCCCCAGTTTTTGGATTCCCCTAGTATTTTGAGTGTTAGGTTTTGTGGCTAAGACATTAAGGTTCCTCCTGACCCACTGACTTGGTGATGCCATGGTGAGCGTCTCCTCCCCAAGGCTGGGCCACAACTGGCGGTCCCAAGTGCCAGGCACCCCTAGTTCTAAATTCTGCTCTGATTTGAAGCCCATCAGAGCCTGTTCTGTTCAGGCATGACCCAGTGATGCCCCACCTCTCTGGTTGAGGAGGCTGGGCCTGGTTGTGTGGCTCAGAAGTCCTGGGTTCTCCTTCAGCTTCTCTAAGTAAGCATTGAGCCACCGCTTGCCTCCCTCTCCCTGGCTACTAATCTAATCAGAGAGGGCACCTTTCTTCTTTAGACCTAAGTGGCCACGTCTCACCTTGCCTGTGGGGTGGACGGTGTTCAAAGCATCCCCTTGTTCTCCCACATCATCCGCCCTACAGTCCAAGAGGCAGGGTGGTGCTGTGCACTGTCTGCAGGTGGAGAAATAGAAACTCAGGGGGGTAAGTGACTTGACCGTGTTGCATGGCAGTGAGTGGTCCTCTTACAACCGGTTGAGGTCCTAAGGCATCCTTGGAGCCTGATCCCCTTCGTCTGTCATCCAGAAACTCAGCTTGAATGCTGTTGGAGGCCAGGCAGGTAATGCAGTGAATACCCAGTGACAGGTGACAGAAGGCCCATCTCAAGGTGTGGAGTTTAGCTCCAGCTCACAGACGGCCATCACCCCAAATGGAGCGGGGGGGGGGGCGCGGTGTGAAGCACAGTATTTCAAAGAAAGCTGGAAATCTGGGTGNGCAGTGAATACCCAGTGACAGGTGACAGAAGGCCCATCTCAAGGTGTGGAGTTTAGCTCCAGCTCACAGACGGCCATCACCCCAAATGGAGGGGGGGGGGGGGCGCGGTGTGAAGCACAGTATTTCAAAGAAAGCTGGAAATCTGGGTGTTTGTGTGAAATGTCCTGATTTTTAAATGTTGGCAACTAGTTTCAAACAAAACAAATTGTTGGCAAAGAAAGCGAGTCTGCTGGCCACTGGCTGGAAGCTCGGTCCTGCGTCCTCCGGCCGCTCAGTGGCTTTCCTCTGGGTCTGGTTTGGGGCTGAGGGGGAACTCCGCCGCCTGACTTCCCCGGCCAAGGGTATGGGAAGTTGGGGAAGAGGAAACTATCCCAGGAGCTGCTGGTCCATCCACGCCCTGCTGGCCAAGCACCCTGTAAATAGCTCATCTGCTTGCATTCCCAGGGCAAATACTTTCCATTTTCCTCTTGGGTCACCGTGAATTCTGGGCTTCTCTGGCAGTTTATTGCCTCGTTTCCTTTTCCAAAGATTGAAATGACGGCGGCTTGAAAATATTTTCTCCATTTGGGTTTTTCTTGGTGACCTCACTCGGAGACAGATGTGCCCTAATAATAGCATCGAAAATTGAGGGGGATAGATGAGCCAGCTGGTTCTGTTCCCTAGAAGTTATGTTACAGTTCCCAAATGTGGGCTGTCCCCAGNATTTTCTCCATTTGGGTTTTTCTTGGTGACCTCACTCGGAGACAGATGTGCCCTAATAATAGCATCGAAAATTGAGGGGGATAGATGAGCCAGCTGGTTCTGTTCCCTAGAAGTTATGTTACAGTTCCCAAATGTGGGCTGTCCCCAGGGACCTGGGGTGGAGGCAGAGCCTGTGACAGGGCCAGGGTCACCATGAGATTCCGGAGTGCCCCCCTCTCTGGGACAGAGTCCCTGCAGCTGTGTGGAGGCTCTCGCCTGGTCCGAGCTCCCAGCTCAGCTGTTGGGCTCCCGGCACACGGCAGGTGGACAATACAAAGGAGTGCTCTTGGCCCGGATTGGCAGACAAAGCGCTTTCTCAACTCCTGCCTTTTCCCTGTGCCCAGAGGCTTGGAACTTGGCGAGACTTAAGCCCAGTCTGTCTGGAGCAACCAGTCTTCCAAGGGTCTCTGTGGTTGCTTTGGCTCAGGCCTGCTGGCTGGAAGGACCCTCAGTCATAAAGCCTGTTTCTCAGCTTCTGCCACCTGAGAATATGTTTTCCAGACAACCCACTTGCATCTCTCAATAATGTTTCACTTCCCGCGACTTAGTTGGAAGGGGCTGGAAACACGTCTAAGGGAATCAGAAGCATTCCGTTAAGCCGTGTCAGCAAGAAGGGGGACTTTTGTAGCTCAAGCTTTGAGGCAGAGGGTGGGGTGTCCCTTATAGAGAAAACCCTTTACCATCCATATGCAGGTGCTGATGCTGGGTTGTGGGTTAGCTCCTCTATACATCTGAGGGAGAAGCTGGGAGAGACTGGCAGAAGCTGGCTTTCAGTTCCATTCAGTCGCTCAGTTGTGCCTGATTCTTTGGGACCCCACGGACGCCAGCACACCGGGTTTCCCTGTCCATTACCAACTACCCATGTCTTCACACAGGAGATCCCCAAGGCGGTGTTAGGATCCGTTCCATGTGTAACTTAATTATCCCAAGAGCTGTTGTTAAATACTTCAGTGTGTTAATGCATTGCAGCCTAAAGCAGAAAAGTGAAGGGAACAATTGTGGGGTGTATGGGAGACCCCCCTGAAGTCGGGCATGTGAGGGATGCAAGGGTTGCCAGGGATGGGAGTTGGGGTAGGAGCCCCAGGTCTGTCCCCTGGGATCCCAGCCTGGCTGAACCCTTTGGCCCCTGGGGGCTGCTCAGGGAATGAGAGGTGCCCTGGGAGGCTCCTGCTATGCAGTAAAGTGCTAAGTAAGCACTCAGGGCTCCAGTTGACAGAGAGGCATGGGGATGGGCGATGAGTCAATCTGTTTATGAAAATCACACATACCGACAGACGTCAGGATGACCCGGGGGACAGCTGCACTCTGAAAGCTGACAAGTCTTGCTCATACTTGGGGGTTCACTGGTGTGTCTTTCTGGCAACCCATTTCCTGTGCCTCCAGCAGTCTGCACGTGAACAGATGCATGACCGCCTCACTGAGACAGGCCTCTACCCAGAGCAGCCCTGGTCGGGAGAGGGAGGCCGGGTGACTCAGAGCTCTGCCTCAGCTTTGTTGGGCAGGGCCGCTGCAGTTGGGTTCCGAGCCTCTGCAAGCCCGCCTTCCTATTTGCTGAGCACTGCTCAGCCACAGGCAAATCAGTGTCATCTGTCAGAAACATGAATTGCACCCGTGTGTCTTGCTTGGAAATATTTTCTAAATATAGCTAAATATTTGATACTGCACATGATTTGTTCTCATGTGGTATTCACGCTCTTCCTGAAAAGTTTCCTTGTTAGAAATGCCTTCGGTGGGATTTTCCCCAAAATCTGACTTTGGAGTCAGCCCAGAGTATCCCCTTTTGACCAACACCCTTAGAAGTGCTTTCTGGGGTCTCAGAAACTACTGAAACGGTAGTTTTTAATTTGTAAATGTTCTTCCCTAGAGAAGAAAACTTTTATAGTTTTCTATAGTGAGGAGTTCTTGTCTCTTCTAGTAATACTATGTACACAGTAGGATCCTCAGGTTCTTAAGTTTATAACCAGAAGATTTCAGTCTCAGAGCATCTTTGAGAAAATACAGGGAGAAGCTAACCCAGAAGAAGCTTGTTTCCATAAGCAGCACTGTTATGCTTGTGAGCACTGGAGGGAGAAAAGAGGACATTTTCCATTCTTCCACATTTTGCAGAAATCTTCCTTTCCAATTCCTGGCCTTTTAAGTGTCATCTTCTAGAAAGGAGAAGGGGCTTCCCAGGTGGCGCTAGTGGTAAAGAACCCTCTTGGCAGTGCAGAAGACAGACGTCAGAGACTCAGGTGCCATCCCTGGATTGGGAAGATGCCCTGGAGGAGGGCATGGCAATCCACTTCAGTGTTTTTGCCTGGATAAATCCCATGGACAGAGGAGCCTGATAGGCTACAGTCCACAGGGTCACACAGAGTCAGACATGACTGAAGCGACTTAGCACGCCAAAAAGAGAAGGGGCAACAGAGGATGAGATGGTTAGATGGCATCACTGACTCAGTGGACATGAATCTGAGCAAACTCTGGGAGATAGTGAAGAACAGGGGAGCCTGATGTGCTTTAGTCCATGGGTTGCAGAGAGTCTAACACGACTTAGCAACTGAACAACAGCAAAGCATGGGGTGAAGAAGTCTGTTTCCACATGGGCCACCTCGGAGCTGCCTGGGGCCTGTTGCCTGGGAACAGGCAGAGTGACTTCTTTCACACCTGGGTCCCTGGGGGAAGACTGGGGTGGTGAGAGGGGAGGGTCAGCAGTAAATAGAGGAACTGCTGGTGGTTGCTGGGCAAGGCTGCCTCTCATACCCATCCTAGAAGGGCTCCTGGGAGTTCTGGACTTCCAGGAAGTCTCTGCTTAAGGAAAGAGTCGACCTGTGCCTGGGGACCCACTGCCTGATGTCTGTGGCCTTCACCCTCTGCACTTTCCTCTTGGAAAGGTGGCCTCCGAATGCCAGGGCTGGGGTGGAGAAGGAGGTGATCAGACCCTGCTGAGCCAGTGCAGAACCCCCTTCCGTGTGCTTCATCCCATGGATGGGCTTCTGTCCTCAGGAGGCTTACAGACCAGACTGGACACACGAGAGGTTTGCAGTACTCATCTCCACTGAGGGCTTCTTCTGTAGCAGGCACTACGTAGAGAGACTTTAATGTAGAAAATAACCCTGCCGGGTAGGTGGTATTCCGATTTTAAAAATAGGGAGGAAACTGAAGCTCAGAGAGGTTTGGTAACTAGCTTAATACTACCAGCCAGGAATAACAGGATCTAAACCTGGGTTATGTTACAGATGACCAATGAGGCAGCCTAGCAGAAGGATGGACGGCTTGGACCCTGAAGCCAGACTGCCTGGGTTCAAATCTTAGCTTTGCCAGTTAGCATTTGTAATTGGGCAAGTTGCATTCTTGGGCAAGTCGCTTAATCTGTTTCTCAGTTTCCCCATCTGTGAAATGGGCTAATGAAATGACCTAGGTGACAGGTTGAGATACTTGTATTATGTATACATAATATACAAAGCACTTAGCATTGTGTCTAGCTGTAGTAAACACTCGAGCATGCCTGCATGCATGCTCAGTCATACCTGACTCTTTGCAACCCCATGGACTGTAGCCCCCCAGCCTCCTCTGTCCATGGGATTTTCTGGGGAAGAGTAATGGAGTGGGTTGCCATTTCCTCTTCCAGGGGATCTTCTCCATCCAGGGATCGAACTAGCATCTCCTGTGTCTCCCGCATTGGCAAGAGGATTCTTTTACCACTGAACCACCTGGGAAGCCTAAACTCTAGAGACACCACGTATTTATGTGCCACCCCACTGCCTGCCCAGCCTTACATCCCAGAAGCTGAGAAGGAGGGACTGGGCTGAAGGAGGGGTGTTGGAGCTGTGGTTGTCCTGACTGGTCCCTGTGAAGTGGCTCTGGGAGGGGCACTGGGGGTGCTCAGCCTTCAGTGCCAATTGTCTGTTGACCAGTAAAGACCTCAGTAAATTTCCACCCTCTGCAACTTGGCCTTGTTTTTTGCATTTTAACCAAAGTAAAAATAAAATCTCTGGGGAGGGGTGGACGAGGCGACGGGAGGGACGGGAGGGAAGGGACCTGTGTGTTGCGGGGCAGCCCCCACCAGCTGGGCAGGGCCCCGGGTGCCCTTTCCCAGAGGAAAGGCTGAACCGTTCTGTCCTGTGAGCTTTGCCCATTAGGAAGTCAGCTGCTCGAAGCTGCTACCCCCCACCCCCAGGGCTCTTCTCCGGCCCCCTGACCACTCCCCGCTTCCTGCAATTGTTGGCTGCCCCCAGCCTCTGCTTCTGCGGCCCCAGCAGCCTCCTGGTGGGAGAGGTGGGCTAGGCCCCTGCGCACCAAAGCATTTCCTATGCTTTCAGCTGCTTCCCCCGTCTTGCCTCTTTCCTCTAGCGCTCCATTATTTTTAGTTCTTAAGAGGATGAAGTCCAGGAGGGAGGAGGAAAGAGGAGCCCAGCCCGTGACCTTCTCAGTCAGAGATGGAGCATTTGCTGGGGCTGCCTGGTAAGGAGTGTTAAGAGCGTTTCCATTTTGGGTGAAGGATACCTCCATTCCTGGGTAACAACAACAACAACAGAAGGGCGATTTGGCAAGACTGTGAGCCCCTTGAGTGCCAGCTCCTGTAAAGTTAGGAAGAGGGGAGGAGGGTGGATCTGAAAGAATTATCGGTAGAAGTGCTTTCTTCACAAACCACAATGAAAGAACATCCTCCAGCCCTTGATGAGTGCATGTGAAAAGGCCCTTGGGGCCGGGTCCGCTGTGCTGGTGGTGTGTAGTGAACCCCAGGCAGATTGGACAGGAAATCCCCACAAGTATGCCCCCTGGAGATGTCTCTAGAAGGATCCAGGCTCAAGCACCTGAGTGTAAAGAGGTAGGAGCTGGTTTAGGTCTGTTTCAGCCCCTACGGGACTTCCCCAGTAGCTCAGTGGTAAAGAATCTGCCTTCAGTGCAGGAGCCACAGGAGATGCAGGTTCGATCCCTGGGTCACGAAGATCCCGTGGAGGAGGGCACTGCAACCCACTCTGGTATTCTTGCCTGGAGTATCCTATGGACAGAGGAGCCTGGCGGGCTACAGTCCATGGGGCTGCAAAGAATCGGACACGACTGAAGTGACTTAGCATGCGTGCATGTAGTTCCTAGGAGGTGAGATGTAGCAGAGCCTCAGCCCTTGCCGTATGTCTGGGTCTGTGAACTTTTCTCATCAGTCACGTGGCTGGTTGTATCGTACTCTTCTCTGTCCAGCCTGGGGGGGCGTCTAGCAGTGTGAAGACACACTCCCAGTTCTCCAGAAGCTTACCCTCTGATGGGAGACACAGTACAGCCCAAAAGAATCCCGAAGCTCTCAAAATCTATCCTGCTTGGAGGAGGCTTCCTGGAATGGTGTGTCGCTGATCTAAGAAGCTTTATGGAGAAGATAGGGCCGGCTCACAGATTCTAGCACTGTCGGCTGGAGCCACAGGTCAAATGTGGATCAAGGAAAGGAGGACAGAGAGCTTTGCGGGCAGAGCACCTGCAGAGTGAGGACCTTGGGGCTGGAGCAGTCGTGGGACGAGAAGATGGCCCTGGGGAATCAGAGAGGGCGGTGAGGAGCCTGAGTGTGGGCAAGGAGGGCGCACAGGTGTCTGGGGCGGCCGCCTGTGCCTTTGGGGCCTTGACCCTGCCTGCAGGTGTTCAGAGAGTGCTCGGTGGGACCTGCCCTGGCCAGCTGGGCCTGGGCAGCCTTGTCGGGCAGGGACTCTGGGTGATGGTCGAGGAGGGAGAATGGCCGTGAGGGCCGACCCCTGTGTGCCACACCACGTGCTACCCTGGTCCCCAAATCTGGGCTTCCGGTGGTGACAAGACAAAGGCCGTTGCTCAGGAGAGAGCAGCTGGGCCACTGCTCAGGGTTTTCCTGGCTTTGGCCAGAATGTGCCACTAGGAGTTGACTGACTGAGGTGGACATCCCTCAGGGAGGGCCAGGCCGAGCTGCACACTCCTGTCCGGAGCTCTGGGTCCTGAGCTGGACCTGCCCTCCAGACCTAGAGCAGAGCAGCCCTTGAGTCGGACCAGGAGTGGGGAGGGCAGAGCACTCCCCCTGAGAACACGGAGCCAGAGCCCGCCTCTCGGGCGCGCAGGAGCCAGGGGGTCTGGGCCTGCCGAGGCTGGCGAGGACTGGCTGTTCTCGTTCTCCTGCCCTAGAGCAGCCGTTGGTTCTGGGGGAGGTGCTCCACCCACCCCACCCCTCAGCGTGATTCTCACCCTCTGCTGTGGGTTTTTTGCAGGACAGGTGAGGAAATAGCGTGCCAGGCATAGACCCTGTGAAAGGTGTTCTGAACCACCTAGCTTGTGGGAACATCATGTAGGGGCAGGAGTGGGGTACAGATTAAACTCAACACTACTTGGATCTTTCTCAAAAAGTGTTTTTGCATTTGGCATTTAGGGGAGTTTTCTGTTTGTTAAAGGAGGAAGACGGTTAGTCTTCAAATCCAGATCCTTATTTTTAGCCGGAGCTACCTGCCCTGCCAAGTCCTTGGGCTTCGTTTTTCCTATCCTTGGTGTCTAGGTTTTGAAAGGCCTTCTCTCCTCCTCTCCAGGCTCCCAGCTCCCTTTGGCAGGGGCGGGTTTCGCTTTTGGCCCCAGCCAGGTTTCTAAGCAGGGCTTCGGGACAGAGCTATTGAGCCAGGGGCCCCTACCTGCCTGGGCCTGCACCCAGCTGCTGTCACAGGCGGGCTCTGCCAGGGCAAATACAATGAACAAAGTTGGCTGGTCTCAGCTCTGCCGCCTGGGAGAAGCACAGGCTTTTCCCCAGCAGAGGAAAGAATGATCACTAGGGAAACCCAAGCTGCTTTTTTATAGAAAGACCAAAAGAAGAAAAGAAAGAAGAAAAACGCATTTTTTCCAAACATGGACAACTCAGTGCTTTTTGCTCAGACTTCTGCAAGAGCAGAACAAAGGCACTGACACAGAACGAGCCTCCCGGGGCAGGGCTGTCCTCACCCACTTTCAGTGCTTCGTCACTGTGCCTTCCCGCAGTGCATGTCAGGGAGGCTGCTCTGGGAACAGCTCGGAAAGGAGGGCAAGGCAGCTCTCTATTCAGACCTGCTCCATCTGAAAGGTCACTCTTCTGATAAAGCACTTGCTGTTTATCTGAGACTATTTTTTAACTGGAAGAGAGACGATGGGGGCCCAGTTATCCTGTTGGCTGAAACAAAACAAGATCCTTGGAGCACACCAGGAGCTGTGTGACCTTGGGCAAGTTACTCAACCTCTCTGAACATGTGTCACCATTTGAAGAATGGAGATAACTGGATGCATGTAGTGAGTGAGGATTACATGAAATATTAGCAGGGTACCTAGTGACATGTTAGGCAGTTAATAGGTGATTTCTCTGTCTCTTTTCACAGACAAGCCAGGTTATCATCACTAAGCCACACACATATGCACAGGCGTACCTGCATGCACATGTGTGCAGCAAGGCAAAGGATTATGGCTGTATTGCTTTGGAGAGTCATGGGATACAGAGATAATTTCCCTTTTCTGATATTTTAGAGATTTTCCTTCATCTCTTTCACTCAGAAAAAATAAAAGATACTCTTTATAATTATCTGAAAATAAAAATTAGCCAGGTGATCTACTTAAATGAAAAGGGAAGTGTTGGAGGAGAGAGTAGCATGTTGAGGGAACAACTCAGGTGAGAAAGGGGTTAAGAAGAGTGTGTAAACAACAGTATAAAATGAAATCCGTTCAGCAGTCTCACTGTTTATTATTTTCTTCACTGGAGCCCAGCAGAGTTACACATGTGTGAAATGGGGTTCTTTGGGAAGCTCTTCTTTCTCTTTTTAGCAATGTTACTGACTTTGTGAACCAGAAACTGGTGTCAAGACACCTGGGCACTGGCCGCCTCTGCTCTCCCTGAGTCACGGAGCTTGGAGGCCCTGGGATCCGCCCTGCGGATTCCCAGCTACCTCCAGCATCCAAAGGGAAGCGTTGTAAGCAGTTAATCACACAGTTAGCTCATCTTCTTGCCACTGGCAATGTTTTGACCCTCTAGAAGTGCCCAGTGGATTTTTTGCCAGTCTCTTATGCCTCAGAGGAGAAAACCATTCAATTTTGTCAAAGAAGGAGAGAAAGATAAAAGCTTGTACACAGAAGTACAAACAAAGTGAACATCTAAGGTTCACCCGTTCCATGACAGTATACAGAAAGCACCCATGTATATGTGTTACAGCTTCTTCAGTTCTCTCTCTAACCTGGTGGGGTGGCCAGTGGGAGGTTATCATGCCCAGTTTACAGATGAGAACACTGAGGCAGGAGAGGTTCGAAGACTTGCTCACAGCTGCAGCTGGGAAGCAGCAGAGCAAAGGATCATTCTAGCTCCAAAACCTAGGTCGTGTGCCTTCTGGAAACAAAATCCAATGCTGTGGCCTGCCTCAGAGATAGAGGACTTTGGACAGACTCGAGGTGGAGGGGAAGAGTACAGAGAATCTGCAGGGCAGAAACAGCGGCAGGCCTGGCAGGGCCAGCGGGAAGGGAAGCTGCAGGAAGGCCGGCTGCCGTGGATGAAGTGGGGTTGTGAGGAGCTGTCTTCAAGAGGCCTGCTTGTCTGAGACAGTCCAGACTCCGCTGGGGCTGTTAGGAGGAGAGCAGAGCCCACAGAGGCCTGCAACTTCATCTTGCTTTGAGCGATTTTGACCAGGTTCCTGCTGGGTGACGCTGGATGTGGTCGCCCTCCTGCTGAGCCATGGGGGACCTCTCACAGCTGCAGGCGTAGCTAATGGTGGCCTCTCCCGGGGACCCTCTCAGCAAGCACTGGCTGAGTATCTGGTGGGGCCAGGTGCAGGGACTCCTGGGTCTCTGGAGGGTTACACTCACCCATAGGAGAAGTGGGGGGCAGGTGTGCCCAGGGCACCTTGGGAGCACCCCGCTCAAACAGAGGAAGGGCTTCTGGGGAAAGGGGTCTCTTGAGCTGCCTAGGGGTTAGCGGGATCCTTTGCCTCTGTACCCATGCTTGTGAAAAGTCCCTGGTGGCTGAAAGTGTTGAGGGCAGGTGGGGAGGGGTTTATGGAGCCAGGAGTTACCGGCGGAATCTCAGAGTCCTGAGAGAAGGTGTCTTTGTGTCTGTGTATGCTTAGTGGCTCAGACGTGTCTGACTCTTTGTGACCCTATGACTGTAGCCCTCCAGGCTCCTCTGTCCATGGGATTCTTCAGGTAACTGGAGTGGGTTGCCATTCCCTTCTCCAGGGGATCTTCCCAACCCAGGGATCGAATCCAGGTCTCCTGCACTGCAGGCAGATTCTTTACTGTCTGAGCCACCAGCAAAGCCCAAAGCTGTGTTTAGTGACCTGCAGATACCTCCGTGGTAGGGGAGGGGCACCAGGCCTGGAAACCTCCTACTACATGTGAGGCAGTCCTCCGGCAAAGGGGCATCTGCTCCCCCAGGTCACTACTCCTTTTTTCTCCACCCATCCCAACTTCCGTGGAGAGACACAGCGTTGGTTGGAGGGGAAGGCAGTGGCTCAGAAGGAGACAGGAAGCAGGCCCCGGAGGGCAGTGGGGGCTGAGCTGAGCAGAAGATGGTGTTGACCCTGGGCAGCCCCCCTCCTGTTGTGGGGGCTGGATTGGTACTCGGCTCCGACGCCACTGCCTGGCCCATTCCCTACTCAGTGGATGAGAAAGAGGTCACGAGCAAGTGGAGAGCAAGGCCAGGCCCCGAGGAATGTGCAGAGGGTGAATGAGGGGGGAGCTGAGGACATCATTCCCTTTCTGCAATTTTTGAGGTGTACTGCTGGGAGCCCCCGAAGGAGAACCTTAAGGACCTTCAATCTCCAGCCCTCGCCTCCCAGCAGTCTGTGGCCATCGGCAGAGAAGGAGCAGGTCAGGAGCTGGAAGGCTTTGCAAGCCCCCAAGTCACCTGCTGCTACCTAACAGCAGGGCTGTTTCCACCCCAGGAGGCAGGGCCGGCCTCCCCAGGGGAGTAAGAGTGTGCAGTCCCCGAAGGCCCTCAAAGGGGCCCCACGCTTGGTGCATGCTGTGCCTCCCCATCCTGATATTTCTTAACAAGTTCTGGACCCAGGGCCTGAATTTTGCTTTGCACTGGGCCCTGGGTATCATGGAGCCAGTCCTGACGGCAGCTGAAGCATCCTGTGGGTAGGGTGGCCGGAGGCCCCCTCATCCCCTAGCCTTGGCTCTGGGTCCCTGCTTTCCCGCCTTCATCTTTCTCTTCCTCATCTCCACGAGTCCTTTTTGTCTCTTTGATGGCCTGGCTTTGAGGTCATCCTATTTAGCCCTTTTATTTGTCTTAAGGCAATGTTCCATGCAGCGCGAGGCAGATAACTGGCTGGGGGAACCATCCGGAAGGCAGCATTTGCCCAAGAGCCGTTAGCATCATTGGGAAGCCTGGAGTCTGGTTAAGATAAACACAGAATCAGAGACGCTGCCCAGGCTTCCTCCCTGGGGCCCCGGCAGCCCCACCGGCCCGTGGCTCGCTTCCGCGTTGGGCCCTCAAGGGCTCTGGGTGATTGGAGTCTAGGCCAGAGTGGGAGTGAGGAGCAGCTTTCCTGGCCACTCCCCGGCACTCAGGCTCCGTGTGCTGGGTGGAGGGGTTGCCTATAGGGAGTAAACTCACATCTGCCCTGAGGCCTGGAATCTTCGGGCAAAGATGCGGAGGGAAGAGTGAGACAGGGTGTGTTAGGCCCTGAGCCTTCCGAAGGCACCTAGAGGCTGGCGAGGGCTCGGTGCATGCTTGCCAGGTTCTGAAACTCCCTTTCCGGGTGACTGCTGTCACCTCAAGCTTGAAGAGGGTTGGGGTTTTGTTGGTGGTGGTTTTTTTTTTTCCTCCCGCTGCAAATCCCTCTCCACATTCTCTGAATATTTGAGCTCCCCGTCAAGTCAGGTGTGAAGGGAGGGAACCGGCCAGAGCAGTGTCAGAGAACCACTCATCTCTGAGTCTTAAAGGACCAGCCTCTGCCCGCTGGGGCTGGCTGCTTTCTGATCCTCCTGAACTTCTCTGAGTGCATTAGGGTTCTGCGCCTTTTCCTGTGCAGCCAGAGTAGAGAACAAGACCCTACCTCTCACAGAGCAAGGTCAGGGCTGTAGCAAACGTCAGCAGAAGGCCCTGCAGCCCTGCATGCAGGTAAGAAAACAGAGCAAAACCCAGACCAGTGCTTATTTAGCCCAGGCGTGCAGGCAGTCATCTAGGGATTTGTGGAGCCAGGTTGTCCAAGCCCACGAAAAACCTTACTTCCGGTCTGCAGTTGACTTACATCCAGCACAGAATCAGAGTAAGAGATGTGCGCCTCTGCCCCACCCCCCCGCCATCCTGCTTGACAGGCCATCAGCTTTGTGGGGCTTGCTTTCCCCTTGGAATGCCACCCAAGAACATCCCAAGTGCAGGATCCCAGCCACAGTCTACGAACGATTGTCTGGTCTGATCTGACTCATGGGCGAGCCCAGTGTCACCTGGTGGCTAAGTTGGAAGTGGTCCCTGTCCAGCTCCAGACTGAGACCTGTCTGGGGTTTTAGTGGTCAGTCGTGGAGCATCTCCGAAAGACTCTGGGCCCCTCTGCTGAAGAGGCAGCCCGAACATCCCCTCCCCCTGAGCAGCCTCGTGCCTGGGCTGCCCAGGAGAACCGCCGTGAAGAAATCTCGTCCTTCCTGCCCGGGCTTCTGTCTCTGTCACCTCGTCCAGCATGCTCTGGGCTGGGAGGGGCCCTGCTTGTGGATAGACACTGCTGTTGGTAGCTTGGTGTGGGGTTCCCAGGATGAGCTGGCACCTGGGGCTGGGAGGAGAGTGGAATGATTGGGAAACAATTCAACTAGTAAGATTCTTCATCTTCCAGAGGTGGACTCCTGTCCACCATGGGGCTGTTTGAAGATGAGAAATGAGGCTGTAAAGTGCCCGGCCCAGCTCCTGTCACATAGTGAGAGCCTATAAGCAATGAGTCAGTCCTGGGGGAGGTTGGCGCCCATCCTGTTGGACATCTAGGGAAATGAGCCCTCCTAGTGAGATGACAGACGATGCCAGCTTGCAGGCACTTTCTGAGAGCCGTTCCCTTTGCTCTGTCATGCTCAGCAGACTGGAGGGGAACACCCCAGCTTATCCATTTAGTTAAGCCGGTTCCAGATCTGCGTGTGAGTAAGGAGTGCATCAGAGCTGAGCTTGCCTGACTCAGCTAGCCAACTTCTCAGATTGACATGTGAGGACCCTGCCGCCCAGAGAGGTCAGGGGGCGTGTCAGGCAGGTGGAGCTTCGGGGGGCGTTCCAGGGAGGGTCAGCGGAGGGTGTCCAGAGAGCCCTGGTGACTGGGAGGTGGTGGAGGACCGGAGCCAGCGAGATGAGCAGGCAGCCAGCACTGCCCTGGAGGAGGGACCAGATACCCTCGGCCACACCGCTTTCAAGGCCTGTGAGGGCTGCATGTGTGTCTGACATAGCTAGGCTCAAGAAGCTCAAGACCTGGGGCTGTGGTCTGATTCCAGTGACTGACGCTCTTGAGGCTCTCCCTGGAGAGAAGAGATGATCAACTCCTCGAGATGGAATTCTTCCAGATTGTCGGGCTGTTCTCCTGTCTTTCTGGCCTCCTGTCTTGGGTCGGGGAAGAGGCCTGGCCTCCACTTCTGAGAACTGTGGCGTCCTCCAGCGAGGGGCTCGGAGGGACCTGCTAGCCCCCGCCTGCCTTCTGGAACCGGCTGCCTGGGACATGGCTTCTACCTGGAGCAGGTGGTCCCTGGATGGGTGCTGGGGTCTCCGGCATCATCGTAGGGGACCCGGTTCTCTGCGACCTCCCACCTTTCTGTTTCTGTCCGCTCCTATGGGCTGGGGGTGGGGAGCCATGATCCCCATGCAGCCTCCTCTCCTGGGCCTGGACCGGCATTGCTTTTCTGTTTAATGTTTGGCAGCGACCTTAGGCACGGCCTGGGTGCTGCTATTTAAAACCACAGGAAAATCCCCTGCTTGCTGCTGCCAGCGCAGTTGAGAAATCCCCTGGTGTGCACACCCGGCCCAGTGGAATATTCCACCTTGGAAGGGGCGGGCTCTTGGGCCTTGGCCACGTGGGGCCCATTTTCACGTTGAAGAATTGCTTTCTTGTGGAGGAGGTGTGGGAAAAGGGAAGCTACCCAGAAAAAGGTCCCGTTTACTTAGAGCTCGGCCATGCTGGGAGGCTCTTGGGTCCCACGAGCCATCAGAGGACCCCTGCCCTGGAGCCCCCTTCTCCTCTTTAGACACCTGGACCTAGAGGTTTCTCAGCTCAGGTGCCTCTGCTGGGCCGGAGCCTGGCCTTTCTCAGCCAGCATCAGTTCCCTCCTGCCTCCCGCGTCCCAGGCCCACTGCCCGGTGGGTCCCCAAAGAGCTGCATCCCAACTGGGTGGGTCTGGCCCAGCCCCAGCTCCATGGCCTTTATTCTTTAGTAAACTTATCTCCGGACTGACTATTCCTGGGGTGACTTCAAGGACACTCTTCCTTGAACTCAGACCACTAAGACTCTTCCACAAACACCTGTGTGCCTGTGAGCTCCTAATGGCTTTACCTCCTGGGACCAAAGGAAGCTATGTGTTATTCCCATTTTACAGGTAAGATAACAGGGCCTCAGGAAGGGTCCGGAACATGTCCCAGGTCGGTGAGGAGTGGATGGAGCCAGGTCTCCCCCACACCACAGTCCCCTGAGTCCAACCATCTCAGCCCGACATCCAGAGCCGGTCTTGCCTACTCGCCCTTATCAACCACTGCTTCCAGCTCACGTTCCCAGCACACACGGCCCACTTCCTCTAACGCCGGTCCTGGGCCTCTGCTCTCACAGGCCCCGCTCCCTTCAGGAGTCCTCTGGCCCCTCAGGTCTGCCCTTAGACGGCCTCTGGGGGTCAGCCTTCCTTTCCAGCAGGCCCCAGTCTTTGCATCGGCCCACTCCCCAGCCCCACCCCAGCCGCTGACACTCCTCCCTGCGTTCTCTGCCGTCACTACACCTGCAAATCGGGGTCTCTCGTCTTTCTCTGAGGGGCCCTTCATCTTGTGATGTGAGAGGGTGGTTTTTCAGAGTTCTAGAGTGTCCACACGGAGAAGGCAATAGCACCCCACTCCAGTACTCTTGCCTGGAAAATCCCAGGGACGGAGGAGCCTGGTGGGCTGCAGTCCATGGGGTCGCAAAGAGTCAGACATGACTGAGCGACTTCACTTTCACTTTTCACTTTCATGGATTGAAAAGGAAATGGCAGCCCACTCCAGTGTTCTTGTTTAGAGAATCCCAGGGACAGGGGAGCCTGGTGGACTGCCGTCTATGGGGTCGCACAGAGTCGGACACGGATGAAGCAATGCAGCAGCAGCAGAATGTCCACAGGACCAAAGAGCATGGGGGACCAGTTGTCCATCTCTCCCTAGACAGATAAGAAAACTGAGGCCCCAAGAGGGTTTGTGAAGAAGGGCAATGTGGGGGGCCTTCCCTGGTGGTCCAGTGGTTAAGAACCCAACTCTCAGTATGAGAGATGCAGGTTCGATTCCTGGTCAGGGAACTAAGATCCCACATGCCATGGAGCAGCTAAGCCTGCAAGGCCAAAAAACAAAGAAAAAGGTCAGGGTGGGTTTAGTCAACCTCTATGGGGGAGTGGTATAGGATGGGGTCAGCTTAGCCCTGGTTGGAGAACACTGTACCTTCCCCCGCCTCCGACCCAGCTTTGAACCTGTCGGCCCTCGGCCCGTCTGAGCTCTGTTGCAGGAGTGTGAGCAGAAGATGGTGACCACTGTGCACTTTTCTTTTGGACCCACCTCAACGTCTTCCCCCTGGGTCGAACAGACCAACACTTGATTGGTTGTCTCATGTAATTAGATTTTCCCATTGCTGCCCTCATGCATTGTCTGCCCTGAGTATTTATGCAGCCTTCTGGGTGCTTAGATAAGAAACACTGGCTTTCCTTAACCTTCTTTGGTGATTTCCATCAGAAGGACCTAGGAAAAACACCCTTGTCAATGAGGCCAGCCCTTTGTCATGTGGCCTGGCAGAGCACTGCTCTCACCTAAGGATAGAATAGGTCTTGACGGTAGAGCGAGGGTTTCTGGGATGGGGCAAACATTGCCAGGTTCACGTAGGGAAGAATTTTTCTCCTTAAACAGATTTTAACTTCAAAACTTGATGACAGAAGTAGCTGAGTCTCACCATGGAGAAAAAAACAAAGGAGACCAATTTAACCTTGATTTACCCTTGGGGAGTCCATTCAGCATCCTCTGGGTGGCTGCTGGCAGATGGTGCAGGACAGGAAAAGAGGGGCTGCCTCTCCAGGTGTCTTGTCTGAGCAGGACCCCCTCTTCTGCAGGATTCCCAGCTTCCCCTTCCCAGCACAGAGTCCTGGGGGTTTACTGTCTGTGGTTTTGCTGCTTCAGGGATCCACTTCTCAGGAACTTGAAATTCTTCTCAGTTCATTTCTCATCACCCGCTTCAGGGGCTCAAAACACTTGATCTTCATATCTACAACCCATTCTTATTAAGGTTCACTTAGGGATATTTTTATACAGAGAAATGTTTATTGCTGGGGATAAAAAGGATTTTTTGTAAAAAAGTAGTCATGTAGGTGAGGGTTTAAATGCTACTATGTTACCTGTCTGAGGCTGGGGTTCTGCGAATGGAAAGGATTACCATGCTGCTGAGAAAATAAAGTAAGGTGCTCAATAAAGGTTGGTTCTCTTTTCTACCCAAGGAGCCCCTCCTATACATACACACACACACGCACACACGCATGCACGCACATGCACACGCACACACATGCACACGCACGCACATGCATAATGCGCGCGCGCGCACACACACACACACACATGCACGCACACACACACACAGTTTTTATTTAAGAAACATCCTGAGAAGGAGAAGTACAGTGGAGAGGGAGTCTCACGGGCTTGCTCACCCCTGTGGGCACCAAAGCCTTGGCGGCACTGCAGTCCCCGGGGAATTCCCTTTAAAGGCTCCTCACACCTCTCATAGGCAAGAGCTGCCTCTGCTGCCACCGCCAGTGCCAGTGCAGAGTGAGATGGCACGCTGCTGCGGGGCGACCATAACCTCTCTGGTCTTCCCCTTACGAGCCCTTGCTGTTGGGATGAGAGAGGTCATTTTCCAGAGTCCTAGAGTGTCCACCGATCCAAAGAGCATGGGGACCAACTAAACCCTCCCTGAACAGATGAAGAAACTGAAGCCTCGAGAGGGGCACGAAGAAGGGCAGTGTGGGTTTAGCTGTCCCCTGATGGGCATGGCGTGGGATGCGGTCAGCCCTGGATAGAGAACCTCTGCCCCCCAGTCCTTTGTTCTCAGAGCGTGTCGGAGCCTGTCCCCTTGACTCAGGGTGTTTTGCTCAGCCCGTTTGTACAAAGGGGCAGAGCCCCCTAGATACATGCCACATAGATGTTGGAGGCGAGGTCCTCGGAGCCGCCTGCTTTGTGGGCGTGGCACTCACCTCTCATCCTGTGGCCAGAGCTTACCTGGCTTTGAATTGACCCTACCCAGAAAGTAGTAGTTCTGCTTCTAATGTTGAGTTTTCCATTTGCTTGTTTCTAGAGCAAATCATGGAGGAAAATAAAAAACATGGTGCACTGGTCTCCCTTTGTCATGTCCTTCAAGAAGAAGTACCCCTGGATCCAGCTGGCAGGACACGCAGGTAGCTGCAGCTCTCCCGGGATGTCTGGCTCTCTGGGGAGGCGGCCAGCACGTGTCAGCGGTGGCCCTGGATATTCCGGGAGTTCAAGGTTCTGAACAGAGATGCTCTCCAAGAGAAGGGCCCTAACACTGCCTCGAAAACGCACACAACAGTCGCCCCGTCCATAGTCTGCGTCCCCTTCACGGATCACACACCTCCCACTTCAGTCGCTGTCTCTTTCAGTCTTCCCTTTTAACTCAATAAAACAAAATCATCCGTCTTTTTAGCTCGCCTGCCATTTGTCACCCTGGACAAAGAGACAAAGCCACCTGCTTACCCCAAGTGGCTGTTGTATGTTCACCTCACCGTGCTCCTCAGGCAACAGCACGAATGCAGATGCAGTGTCTGCCCCAGGGGAGACTTGCAGCTGGTGGGAGAGGCGGGCAGGTCACTCCACGAGTGTTAGACGGTGTGGAGTGCTGGCTGCAGTGGCCAGGCCCTGGGCCAGCCGGAGGTCTCCAGGTGGCCCTCAGTGACAGGGGAGGACGTCTAGAGCTATCTAGCCCACTAGCTGTGGCCCTTTGTCACGCATCGTCCTTTGTAATGATCCATCCATCATCAGGGGGGTTTTCAGCGGCTGCCTGTAGACTTCAGGGCAGCACAAGGTCTGACATTTTTTTATATCCTCAACCACGCTGGCTTAGCTCAAGGCAGGCCGATGGACACCCTTCCTCAATACTTTCCTGAGGGTGTGGCTCAGAAGTGTGGGGTCCCCACTTCTCTGCCAGTCTCCCTGTCCTGGCACTAAGGCCCATCCTAGCAGGGCTTCTCCACTGAGAGGGAGACACCTTCGTGGCTGGTAAGGGTCAATGGTGGGGTGGGAGGTAGAAACCACATAGAGCGGGGTGTGTAGGTCCTGCCCAGATCTCTACTAGCCTTGCTCACCCTCCAGCTGTGAGCATTGCTCTGCTTCCAGCTTCAGAGGAGGAGCCTAGGGTCTAGGAAGTCAGGGAACCAGCCCAGAGTTGCCGTCTGGGTGTGGGGGAGACTGGGACTTGCGCCCGCTCCCCTTAAAGGGCTCGTTCCGCCAGCGGGGACCTGGGCACGCCCTGAGCCCTGTGCTTAGCCAACCCCGCAGCATCCCGTGATGGAGGGGCGTGTGTGCAGGGTCGGAGGTCAGGGCAGGGACGGCCCAGGCCAGAGACCCAGGGTCTCCTCCCACCTTGCTCCGCAGGGAGCTTCAAGGCAGCTGCCAACGGCAGGATCCTGAAGAAGCACTGTGAGTCGGAGCAGCGCTGCCTGGACAGGCTGATGGCCGACGTGCTGAAGCCCTTCGTGCCTGCCTACCATGGGGACGTGGTCAAGGACGGGGAGCGCTACAACCAGATGGACGACCTGCTGGCTGACTTCGACTCGCCGTGCGTGATGGACTGCAAGATGGGCGTCAGGTGAGCCAGGCTTCTGGGGCGGGGCCGCCCACTCCTCGGCACCCCGCTGGCCGGGCAGCAGATACTGGGCAGGGCGGCGCTCAGGGATCCCGGGAGGCGGGGGCTTTCTGGGCTGTCTCTGAGGTCTCGTGTGTGCGAGGACAGGCCAGGGGTCTGGGTGCACCCCACCCTGGTTATCTCACATATGCGCGGAGGGGACCGGGAAGGCTGGCTCTGCCCAGGACGACCCCTTTCCTTCTCCAGTGACCCAGGGACCCAGGGGACCTGGAGGAGTGCGGAGCCTCCCCATGGAGAGGGCTGCCCATTTGGTCAGGCGGGATTGCTGGGGCAAGCAGCGGGGGCGGCTTCCTGTTACATGGGTCACGAGGGGGGGCAACTGCAGGAGAGGCTCTCCTTATCCCATTCTCCCACTCCTGCCCCCATGCCGGTGAGTGGGAAGAAGGAACTGGCCAGTGGATCGTGTTGATTTGCCAAAAGACTCGAGCCTGCCATAAGGGAGCAGTGGGGAAGGAAGTCCAGGGCACGAGAGGCCCTGACAACAGGCACTAGCTTGCTGCCTTCTGGACTGGGGCTGGTGGTGGCCCCAGCGTGGCAGCTGCGTGTTCCCGGCTCAGGGGCAGGACACATGGCCAGATGGGTACGTGGGCGGACTGTATGTGTCCCCCCACCCCACCCCAGACCCTGCCCAGACGGGACCCAGCAGGGAAGGAGCCAGGAGGAGTGGGCTGGAGGAGACAGGGTGGCCCTGAGACCTGGCCACCAGCCCTTCTTTGCTGGGCGGGTTTCCTCATCGCTCAGACTCTGACCATCTCGTCTCAGGAGTCACAGAGTAGCTCCTTCTCCCCAGCAGGGCAGCGGGTGGGGAAGTCCCCGCAGGCCTCAGAGAGCCGCCCAGCTGCAGGTGCCGAGAGGAGGCGGCCAGACGCCGGCTCCCCCATCCCGCCCGCTGCTCGCTGGGGAGACCAGGCTCCCAGCCGCAGAGCTCACAGCTGGAGCCTGTGTTTGCTTTGGATGGTTTAAGCAGTTTTACTTCTTAAAAGAGGAGATTGAGAAAGAGGAGTGTGTGTGAAAGTGTGAGTGCATGTGTGCAGGAGAGAAGCAGGCAAGCCGGTTGGTTTTCTTTCCCTCTTCATTCCTCCTGGGAGTTGTGTCATAAAATCAGACCCTGCAGGCTGGCCCACTGTGTCCCCTTGGCATTGCCCCACGGGCGGGGACCAAGGGGTGGGTGAGTATAGGTCCCAGTCTTTGCTCTGGCACTGTCCCCAGCCTCCCAGCCTTCTCCTCCCTCCATCCAGGGGTCTCACCATCTCCAGCCCACCGGGGAGGAGACAGAACATCCCTCCAGCCACCTCTTGGCCACTGCTCTTCTGCAGAGTCTTAATTTCTGTGCCTGGAAGGCACTCGTGTGATACACTAGGAAGCACCCTCTCGAGGGGAGACACATAAAAATTCTGATGGCTGTACAGCCAGACCACAGCCAAAAAAAAGTACACCCCGTGGGAAGAACGTGTGGCCAGTCAGTCCCGAAAGGCTGCCGGTGTGTCTGTCTGTTCCCTGGCAGGCTGTGCGGGACAGGAGCTGCCCCCTCTCACTAGGGCTGCCCCCTTCCTCTGCCATCTGTCCCACTGCACCCAGGGCTCTCGGGAGCCACCAGCAGGGCTGGGACACAGCTCAGTCCTGGGCAGAGCTTGGAGACTGAGAGTGTGGGCGAGTGAGGGCTCGAGTGCAGGGAAAGGGAAAGGCCTCCCCCAAACCAGTCCCCCTCCAGCCCACCTTCCCTGTCTCCTGGGTCCTGAGTGTGGAGGGCCCTTCTGTGCTCCGAGTGTTGAGGACCTCTTACAACCACCCTGGCAGGTGAGCCTCAGGCCAGTCTGGGGCAGGAGGCCTTTGCCACCAGAGGCTCAGGGACTCGTCAGGGCCACGCAGCCAGATAGACACACCGCCCACCTCTGCAGCAGGCCTCTGACTGCCAGTCTAGCCTGGGCTGCAGCTTGGCCCTGCCCAGGGGCTCTGTGGTTGTCAGAGGGAGGAGGCTGGAGCCGGGGCCACCACAGACCCTGCATCCCCAGCAGGAGGGGCTCAGACTCACCACAGACTTGTCACGTGGTGGAAGGACCGATCAGCAGTCTGAGCCTCGGCCGTGGTGGAGCCTGAGGAAAGGGCGATGGAGGCAACTGTTCTGTCCTAACGAGGGGCGTTCTTGGGACCCCGGTTCCACAAGGACATCGGCCTGCTTTGCTCTAGGGAGTTTTCTTCGATTTAACCTGTAACTCTGTGTCTGGAGAATCAGGAGTGTCTTCCTGATGTTCGGGCCGGGGACTGGCAGGCAGAGACCGAGCTGCCTGTGGCACCTCTGCCCTTGTGGAAGCAGGTTGGAGAGGGTGGTGGGAATGGGTGGCTTTGGTGTGTCGCCTCTCGGCTCCCCATGGGCCGGCTGCCTTCCTGAGAGGAGCCCGCCCTCTGCTTCATCTTGTGGCTTCTCTCCTTGGCCTCTGCTCCTCCACGGGACACGGAGGCGTGACCTTCCTGCGAGGGTGGGCGAGGTGGGTTGGGCCAGTGTCAGGACACCCTCAGTGGACCCCTGCCCCCACCACCCGGCTCATGACCCTTGTGGGCATTTGCCCAGCACCTCTCCTCCCTGGAAGGTGAGCAACTCTGCCCAGATTGAGCTGCGCGGGTCCCTTTTTGAAGAAAGCCCTGTGTGGAAAGGGATTTGACATTGAGGCTTGCTTCCTGTTTAAGGAGCTACTGAGAAATCTTTGCAGAAGTGCACCCATCCACCCGCCCTGCAGGCCCCTGCAGTGCACTTAGGAGCATTGGGATGGCAGCCCCTTCCACACCACACACACAAATACACACACGGGCCAGCACGACACAAGTCCACACAGAGGCCTCCTGCCCACAGCCTCTGCCTTGAAGCTCTCATCACTGACCTGGCTCTGTACACACAGTGTTTGTGTGCATGGGCATACATATAGTGGTGTGTGTATGCATGTGTGTGTAGAGGCAGAATGGCAGACCACCTCCTTTTGGTCCTCATCATTCCCTATGCTGTGCTGTGCTTAATCGCTCAGTCAGGTCCCACTCTTTGCGACCCCATGAACTGTAGCCCGCCAGGTTCCTCTGTCCATGGGATTCTCCAGGCNGGGCTGGCTCTGCCCAGGACGACCCCTTTCCTTCTCCAGTGACCCAGGGACCCAGGGGACCTGGAGGAGTGCGGAGCCTCCCCATGGAGAGGGCTGCCCATTTGGTCAGGCGGGATTGCTGGGGCAAGCAGCGGGGGCGGCTTCCTGTTACATGGGTCACGAGGGGGGGCAACTGCAGGAGAGGCTCTCCTTATCCCATTCTCCCACTCCTGCCCCCATGCCGGTGAGTGGGAAGAAGGAACTGGTCAGTGGATCGTGTTGATTTGCCAAAAGACTCGAGCCTGCCATAAGGGAGCAGTGGGGAAGGAAGTCCAGGGCACGAGAGGCCCTGACAACAGGCACTAGCTTGCTGCCTTCTGGACTGGGGCTGGTGGTGGCCCCAGCGTGGCAGCTGCGTGTTCCCGGCTCAGGGGCAGGACACATGGCCAGATGGGTACGTGGGCGGACTGTATGTGTCCCCCCACCCCACCCCAGACCCTGCCCAGACGGGACCCAGCAGGGAAGGAGCCAGGAGGAGTGGGCTGGAGGAGACAGGGTGGCCCTGAGACCTGGCCACCAGCCCTTCTTTGCTGGGCGGGTTTCCTCATCGCTCAGACTCTGACCATCTCGTCTCAGGAGTCACAGAGTAGCTCCTTCTCCCCAGCAGGGCAGCGGGTGGGGAAGTCCCCGCAGGCCTCAGAGAGCCGCCCAGCTGCAGGTGCCGAGAGGAGGCGGCCAGACGCCGGCTCCCCCATCCCGCCCGCTGCTCGCTGGGGAGACCAGGCTCCCAGCCGCAGAGCTCACAGCTGGAGCCTGTGTTTGCTTTGGATGGTTTAAGCAGTTTTACTTCTTAAAAGAGGAGATTGAGAAAGAGGAGTGTGTGTGAAAGTGTGAGTGCATGTGTGCAGGAGAGAAGCAGGCAAGCCGGTTGGTTTTCTTTCCCTCTTCATTCCTCCTGGGAGTTGTGTCATAAAATCAGACCCTGCAGGCTGGCCCACTGTGTCCCCTTGGCATTGCCCCACGGGCGGGGACCAAGGGGTGGGTGAGTATAGGTCCCAGTCTTTGCTCTGGCACTGTCCCCAGCCTCCCAGCCTTCTCCTCCCTCCATCCAGGGGTCTCACCATCTCCAGCCCACCGGGGAGGAGACAGAACATCCCTCCAGCCACCTCTTGGCCACTGCTCTTCTGCAGAGTCTTAATTTCTGTGCCTGGAAGGCACTCGTGTGATACACTAGGAAGCACCCTCTCGAGGGGAGACACATAAAAATTCTGATGGCTGTACAGCCAGACCACAGCCAAAAAAAAGTACACCCCGTGGGAAGAACGTGTGGCCAGTCAGTCCCGAAAGGCTGCTGGTGTGTCTGTCTGTTCCCTGGCAGGCTGTGCGGGACAGGAGCTGCCCCCTCTCACTAGGGCTGCCCCCTTCCTCTGCCATCTGTCCCACTGCACCCAGGGCTCTCGGGAGCCACCAGCAGGGCTGGGACACAGCTCAGTCCTGGGCAGAGCTTGGAGACTGAGAGTGTGGGCGAGTGAGGGCTCGAGTGCAGGGAAAGGGAAAGGCCTCCCCCAAACCAGTCCCCCTCCAGCCCACCTTCCCTGTCTCCTGGGTCCTGAGTGTGGAGGGCCCTTCTGTGCTCCGAGTGTTGAGGACCTCTTACAACCACCCTGGCAGGTGAGCCTCAGGCCAGTCTGGGGCAGGAGGCCTTTGCCACCAGAGGCTCAGGGACTCGTCAGGGCCACGCAGCCAGATAGACACACCGCCCACCTCTGCAGCAGGCCTCTGACTGCCAGTCTAGCCTGGGCTGCAGCTTGGCCCTGCCCAGGGGCTCTGTGGTTGTCAGAGGGAGGAGGCTGGAGCCGGGGCCACCACAGACCCTGCATCCCCAGCAGGAGGGGCTCAGACTCACCACAGACTTGTCACGTGGTGGAAGGACCGATCAGCAGTCTGAGCCTCGGCCGTGGTGGAGCCTGAGGAAAGGGCGATGGAGGCAACTGTTCTGTCCTAACGAGGGGCGTTCTTGGGACCCCGGTTCCACAAGGACATCGGCCTGCTTTGCTCTAGGGAGTTTTCTTCGATTTAACCTGTAACTCTGTGTCTGGAGAATCAGGAGTGTCTTCCTGATGTTCGGGCCGGGGACTGGCAGGCAGAGACCGAGCTGCCTGTGGCACCTCTGCCCTTGTGGAAGCAGGTTGGAGAGGGTGGTGGGAATGGGTGGCTTTGGTGTGTCGCCTCTCGGCTCCCCATGGGCCGGCTGCCTTCCTGAGAGGAGCCCGCCCTCTGCTTCATCTTGTGGCTTCTCTCCTTGGCCTCTGCTCCTCCACGGGACACGGAGGCGTGACCTTCCTGCGAGGGTGGGCGAGGTGGGTTGGGCCAGTGTCAGGACACCCTCAGTGGACCCCTGCCCCCACCACCCGGCTCATGACCCTTGTGGGCATTTGCCCAGCACCTCTCCTCCCTGGAAGGTGAGCAACTCTGCCCAGATTGAGCTGCGCGGGTCCCTTTTTGAAGAAAGCCCTGTGTGGAAAGGGATTTGACATTGAGGCTTGCTTCCTGTTTAAGGAGCTACTGAGAAATCTTTGCAGAAGTGCACCCATCCACCCGCCCTGCAGGCCCCTGCAGTGCACTTAGGAGCATTGGGATGGCAGCCCCTTCCACACCACACACACAAATACACACACGGGCCAGCACGACACAAGTCCACACAGAGGCCTCCTGCCCACAGCCTCTGCCTTGAAGCTCTCATCACTGACCTGGCTCTGTACACACAGTGTTTGTGTGCATGGGCATACATATAGTGGTGTGTGTATGCATGTGTGTGTAGAGGCAGAATGGCAGACCACCTCCTTTTGGTCCTCATCATTCCCTATGCTGTGCTGTGCTTAATCGCTCAGTCAGGTCCCACTCTTTGCGACCCCATGAACTGTAGCCCGCCAGGTTCCTCTGTCCATGGGATTCTCCAGGCAAGAATTCTGGAGTGGGTTGCCATGCCCTCCTCCAGGGGATCTTCCCAACCCAGGGATCAAACCCAGGTCTCCCGCATTGCAGTGGATTCTTTACCGTCTGAGCCACCAGGGAAGCCCAAGAATACTGGAGTGGGTAGCCTATCCCTTCTCCAGAGGATCTTCCTGACCCAAGAACCAAACCGGGCACTCCTGCATTGCAGGCAGATTCTTTACCAGCTGAGCTACCCAGGAAGCCCTCATCACTCTCTGGAAGGCCCTAAATGACCAGGCCCAAGTTCACACCCAAAGATTTGCTTCTTTCTTGTTAAGAGTTGGTCCAGTGGTTCTGGAAACTTTTTAATAGATTTAGATTTGACTAGTGTGTTCTGGGTCCCGCGCTGGCAGGTTAGAGGTGGGTGGCCGTGGAGCAAAGTCCCCCGGGACAGATGGTGAGTGGAGGCCAGGCTGGTTGTCACAGGCCACCACGTGGGTAGTGTCCACCCACACTGGCCTGGGGAGAAAACTTCCCTCTACTCAACTGACACTGCAGATTTCTGTCTCAGGAAGGGTCACAGACAGCAGCTGAGCTCGTTGTGGGGGTGATGGGGAGTTTGAGATAGGAGCCGGGAGGAGGGTGGGCGTCTGATGTGCAGCAGGGGGATGACTCACCCCATTGGCCCTGGGGATCAGGGAGGCGGCCTGGGGCCAGAAATTCAGCGCCAGGCTGCCCAGAGTCTTTACCGTCCCCACTTCTGTTACGTCCGCTGGTTTCTAGGGGTCCCTTGCCAGTTGGGCCTGCAGGCTTCCTCCCCGCCCCGCCCCGCCCCCGACACCTGTGCAGAGGGCGCGGTGGTGAAACAGTTTGCTTAACTGTGTCTTCTCAAGGCCTGGGGTCTGAGAGGCAGAAAGCCCAGCATGTCTCTTCTGTAGCGAAGGGAGCCCCAAGGCTCCCCTCTCCTCCCCGCCGTCATGCTTCTCCCTCCAGCACTGTGGCTCCTTCAGAGACTGCCTTCTTACTCAAGAAGGTGTTCCTTCTTCAGAGAGCGCCCTCAGGAGCACCAGGGAGGTGGGCAGGGTTGAGGGACAGAACATGCTCCCAGACCCACACAGGTGCTGGCTTCCGAAGCCCTCGCTTCTTGGGAGGGTCCCAGGCAGACGCTGGGGGCGGGGAATCTGGGCCCTGCATGGACCTGCCTTCGGCCCCCTCCCCATCCTCACCCCAGCAGGACGAGCTCCTCAGCTGCCCTGCCTCCTCCTCGCCTGCTGGTCCTGTGAGCTTCCCCGAGAAGGAAGAGCTCCTTGGGCTTTGTCAGGCCTTCTCAGTGGTCCCGTAATGAGGTTGCCCCTGTTAGGCAAGGCTGCCCCGGTCTCTGTCAAGAGCCAGGCCCAGCCCAACCCAACGTGTGCCCGCCCTGCGTGAGCCTGGCTTGGCCACGCTGCCTGCAGCCCTCGGGCAAAGCGCCAGTGGGCCCCGGCCCAGCCAGCAGCCCTCACGGGGCCTCCTTTCCCTCGCAGGACCTACCTGGAAGAGGAGCTCACCAAGGCCCGGAAGAAGCCCAGCCTCCGGAAGGACATGTACCAGAAGATGATTGAGGTGGACCCAGAGGCCCCAACCGAGGAGGAGAAGGCCCAGCGGGCCGTGACCAAGCCGCGCTACATGCAGTGGAGGGAAACCATCAGCTCCACAGCCACCCTCGGGTTCAGGATCGAGGGCATCAAGGTGAGGATGGCCCGGTGGGGCCCGAAGCTGCCTGAGCCGCCCAGCTCCCGGATGGGAAAGGACTGGGTCCTTGGATTCCACCAACACTCCTCCCAGGGGTCCCTCAGAGGCTGTAGGACTCCTCCCAGCATAGAGCCAGGGCAAGGGCAGCCAGCCCCAGGGACAGACTTCTGGGGAAATGGGCCTTCTCCTTGGTCTGAGGTGGGATGGCCATGGAGGGGGCTGGGGCCTTGGAGCAGGGGTGCATTCTAGCCCTGCCCAGCAGTAAGCGCTCTGCCAGTGACCCTGCCTTCAGCCCAGACCATGCCCGGCATTGAGTACCCACCCAGCAGAGCCCTGCCTGGATGCCAGGGCTGGGAGCTGGCTCATTCTGCCCGGGGTCCCAGAATGAGGACTTTCAGTGAGATGCAGGCAAGGGAGGGAGCCTGCTAGCTGCTTTGACATCCGAGTCGTCTGCCCAGGCGGACAGGACTAGGCACTGCTCTGTCCGGGTCACCAAACACCTCTGGGGAGCCTGCACTGAGGCCACCCCCCAACTTTCGGGTCACCTCATTCTCCTTTCTTTCCCCTTCACTCATCTGANATCCGAGTCGTCTGCCCAGGCGGACAGGACTAGGCACTGCTCTGTCCGGGTCACCAAACACCTCTGGGGAGCTTGCACTGAGGCCACCCCCCAACTTTCGGGTCACCTCATTCTCCTTTCTTTCCCCTTCACTCATCTGAGTAGGGCCTGAGAATGCTCTCCCCAGAGCCAGGCTCCTAGACGCCGCCCTTGCTGTTGGATCTGGGCGTCTGCTCAGACGTGCGTTTCGCCCCGAGCAGCATGGTGTGAGCTGCTGGCCCCTCAGCCTCAGGCAGCCATCCCTGTCAGAGGAGGACAGTCCCTGAGCGTTCTTGGGTTTCTCTTCTCTGTCCATTCTTGGCTTGTGTTGGCCGGCCCTTGCCCACAGTAGGGCACGACTCCCGAGCGAGTGAAGCCGGGGCGGCCTCCCTGCAGATGGCACGGGGTGGAAGTTTCTGCTGGGCAGTGGCCCCTGGGACGGCTGCTTTACGAGCTGAGAAAGCCGCTTGCCCCTCCCTTGTCTTCTGAAGTCAGCGTTTGCTGTTTTTTTGCGTCCAGTGTTGTTATATGCACATCCTCTTCCTCTCGGCGCTCCTTTTCCTTTCTGGATCTGTCTGAAGCAGTCTGCTTTCCTCCTTGCCTCTCTCTCCATCTCTGGCTGGCTCTTCTGGTCTGTCTGATGTCCAGCTGTGTAGGAGCAGCCCACAGCCCGTCTTCGCGGGCTCTGAGAGAAGCCAGCTGCCTTCACCAGCTCTCCATCAGCCTCTCCCCTCCCTTAGCCCCCCTGCAGAGACCCTCTGTGGGTGGGGAAGGCCAGCCCCCCCCCACCCTGCTCTCTCCCTCTGCCCAGGGTCCTGCCCGTTCTTGCACAGGCAGCCCCCGTGCCTTAAGCTCAGCTCCTGGGGTGCACAGACCCATGTCTGGGGGCTCCTAGGAGCGACATCCTTTCTCACTCTTTGATCTTAAAGAACAGATTTCCTCATAGAGGTGCTAATTAACCCTCACGTGTTGCCTGGTCTGCCTGGAACAGACACAGCACCCGGCTCAGGAAATGGACCCATTTTGTGTGCTGGGCGGGGCTAGGAGCTGGGTGGGCTGTTACACCTCGGCTTTCAGGGAACCTAAGTCAGAGACCTGTAATTACAAAGGGAATCTGAATGTGGGGCAAGGGGCTTCTCTCTCCCGTGGGGAGCAAGGGTGTCCCTGGGCAGCAGGGACCTTCGGCACCCAGGTCCCATGGTGCTGGCACCCCAGGCCTCTAGGGGCAGTGGAGGCCCGAGCGGCTCCCTCAGAGCCCCGCTGCTCACACTCAGGACCCTCAGGACGGGCAGCTCTCCCGGCCCTGGGCCCGCATCTTGGCCCAGGCGCCCCTCAGGCCTCCAGGCCCCCCTCATGCTCCTCCTCTCGCTGAGACACTGGTGCCAGCCGCTCCCTCTCCTCCGCCAGGGCCCAGGTCGGGCGCCCCTCTGCGGTGCTGTCCCGCTAACCGCCCCGTGCCCGGTCAGTCCGGCGCCTGCCTCCTGGTGCCGCAGGCGGGCACCTCACTGCCTGGGGGTCAGTTTGGGGCTCCTGGCTCTGAAGCATGGGGTGGGGGAATGAGTGCGGTGCCCACCTGTGGGCTGATCTGCTGAACCGCCTCCCGGGTGGGTCATTCTTTTCAGAAAGAAGACGGGTCTGTGAACCGGGACTTCAAGAAGACCAAAACGAGGGAGCAGGTGATTGAGGCCTTCAGAGAATTCACTAAAGGAAACCCAAACATCCTGGTGAGTCGGGTGCCCCCCCGCAAAGGGGGCTGGGCCCTCTCTGGGGGTTCTTGCCCAGCCCAAAACTGAGCCGTGGTACCCATGGAGAACACCCTGGCCCCAAACTTCTGCTTGGAAGGTGGAGAGGGAGATGGTGTGGTTGTCAGCCTGTCAGCGGGTGAACATGTGCTTGTTTTTTCCGTTCGCCAGAAACTCAGCTCCCCAGAACGCTTCCATCCCCTTCAGAGCAGTCCTTTCCACGGCTATATTCCTCTAGCTCCCCTCCACCACCGCACCCCGCCCACTGCCTGCCAATTATTACACCAAGTGCTCACCAAACCCTCAGAGCAGCCGCCTGCAGCCGCTCGGCATCCTTGTCCCCATTTGACAGATGAGGAGACTGAGTGGTCAAGGGCACATAGCGAAGAAAGCAGGGGAGCTGGGGCTCACACCGAGGGGGCCGGCAGCCTGCTGGTCCCTGCACCTCTAGGCGTGGCCAGCGCTCCACCAGGCTGAGACCGAGGGAGGGAAGTGTGCGGGGGACAGAGGGTGAGATGTCACATCACCCTCCCCAGCAGGAACTGACGGGCTCTCTGAGCCTGGAGGTGTGGGTGGCAGAAGTTCGTGACAGATGACTTCATTTGCTGTAGGCAGGCTGGACAGATGCTCTGAGCACTGGGATCATGTGAGGTAGGGCGTGTTGAGCCCCCACACCCCAAGGACAGGGCCGCCTGTGATGATCAGGGACTTGACTACGCCAGGAAGGTGGGCCCTGGAGCCCTCCTGAGAGGCACCTTCTGCAGGGGCTCGCCAGGACTGCTGAGCAGGAGGGTGGACCCAGACAGCCCTTCTCCAAGGAGACTCAGCACCGGCTGGTACTGGGCAATCTCCCTCCTGTCTTTTCCAGCCGAGAGACTCTGGCCTGTGGTAACAGCTGAGGCTTCAGTCATGGGTCAGGCGCCCCAGCTCAGCAGAGCTGCTGCAGAGTGCACGATGCCCACGCCTGGACGAGAGGGGCTTATTCCTGGCACTGAGCCCCAGGCTGGCGCTGCTGCACATGGGCGTCGAGGGGCCCCTATGTGCTTCTGTGCGACGGGCTTCCCTCCTCGCAGCCCCCCGGGAGGGTGGACACCCCGGGGCTGGCACCGCTCTGCGGAGAAGCCACTGGCAGAGATTTGTGGCTTTGACTCCTTTATGCTGTTCTTTTCAGAAGTTCAGGGCACTGAAGTTTGTGTCAGGAGGTTCGCACCATGGCAACCGGGCTCCCTGGGTGCTGCCTCCACACTGTTGGCATTCCAGAATAGACTTAACCCCTGTGCGAGGGGCTCCTGGAACTGACTCCCCTCCACCCCAGCACCTCCTGTCACGAAGCAGGGTGGAGTAAAGGGAGCGTGGGACCAGGGCCCCGGCTGCCCTGCCTTCGTGGGGCCTCAGTTCCTTCATTTCTAGATGAGGAGCTTGAAATAATCAAGAGTGTGAGCACCCTCTCACGCTGACAGTCAGTGACTCTTAACAGGCTAAGTGACACCTAACCCCACGACACCCCCCACCCCGATATATTTAAAAATCTGGGCATCTTTCTGTTCCCAGATTGCCTACCGGGACAGGCTGAAGGACATCCGGGCCACCCTGGAAATCTCTCCCTTCTTCAAGTGCCACGAGGTAGGTGTCAGGCGTTTGTCCTCAGGGGCGGAGACCTGTGCTCTGTGTGGTGGGCCATGACCTCCGGGCGCGCCTGCCTGAGTTGTGGGCCTGCCCCCCATGCTAACAGACCTGCTCCCGAAGCCCCCAAAGGCCATCCTTAGGCTGACTGCAGCCGGGTCAGGCCCCTCACTCCACGCAGGAACCACACTGCAGCCAGCTGCCAGGCTCCCTGGGATGGCCACAGGGACTGTGAGCTGTGGTCCCATCGCCCTCTCCTCCCTCTCCCTCCCCACCATGGGGACTCCTCTGTTCTGAGTGGCTGTGGCAGGACTTGTGTCTCCCACCCGAGGATCTCTGAGCTGCTGGAGTAGCCAAGTAGCCCTCCATCACCACCCTGAGATNGTCCCTGGGCAGCAGGGACCTTCGGCACCCAGGTCCCATGGTGCTGGCACCCCAGGCCTCTAGGGGCAGTGGAGGCCCGAGCGGCTCCCTCAGAGCCCCGCTGCTCACACTCAGGACCCTCAGGACGGGCAGCTCTCCCGGCCCTGGGCCCGCATCTTGGCCCAGGCGCCCCTCAGGCCTCCAGGCCCCCCTGATGCTCCTCCTCTCGCTGAGACACTGGTGCCAGCCGCTCCCTCTCCTCCGCCAGGGCCCAGGTCGGGCGCCCCTCTGCGGTGCTGTCCCGCTAACCGCCCCGTGCCCGGTCAGTCCGGCGCCTGCCTCCTGGTGCCGCAGGCGGGCACCTCACTNCAGGCCTCCAGGCCCCCCTGATGCTCCTCCTCTCGCTGAGACACTGGTGCCAGCCGCTCCCTCTCCTCCGCCAGGGCCCAGGTCGGGCGCCCCTCTGCGGTGCTGTCCCGCTAACCGCCCCGTGCCTGATCAGTCCGGCGCCTGCCTCCTGGTGCTGCAGGCGGGCACCTCACTGCCTGGGGGTCAGTTTGGGGCTCCTGGCTCTGAAGCATGGGGTGGGGGAATGAGTGCGGTGCCCACCTGCGGGCTGATCTGCTGAACCGCCTCCCGGGTGGGTCATTCTTTTCAGAAAGAAGACGGGTCTGTGAACCGGGACTTCAAGAAGACCAAAACGAGGGAGCAGGTGATTGAGGCCTTCAGAGAATTCACTAAAGGAAACCCAAACATCCTGGTGAGTCGGGTGCCCCCCCGCAAAGGGGGCTGGGCCCTCTCTGGGGGTTCTTGCCCAGCCCAAAACTGAGCCGTGGAGAACACCCTGGCCCCAAACTTCTGCTTGGAAGGTGGAGAGGGAGATGGTGTGGTTGTCAGCCTGTCAGCGGGTGAACATGTGCTTGTTTTTTCCGTTCGCCAGAAACTCAGCTCCCCAGAACGCTTCCATCCCCTTCAGAGCAGTCCTTTCCACGGCTATATTCCTCTAGCTCCCCTCCACCACCGCACCCCGCCCACTGCCTGCCAATTATTACACCAAGTGCTCACCAAACCCTCAGAGCAGCCGCCTGCAGCGGCTCGGCATCCTTGTCCCCATTTTACAGATGAGGAGACTGAGTGGTCAAGGGCACATAGCAAAGAAAGCAGGGGAGCTGGGGCTCACACCGAGGGGGCCGGCAGCCTGCTGGTCCCTGCACCTCTAGGCGTGGCCAGCGCTCCACCAGGCTGAGACCGAGGGAGGGAAGTGTGCGGGGGACAGAGGGTGAGATGTCACATCACCCTCCCCAGCAGGAACTGACGGGCTCTCTGAGCCTGGAGGTGTGGGTGGCAGAAGTTCGTGACAGATGACTTCATTTGCTGTAGGCAGGCTGGACAGATGCTCTGAGCACTGGGATCATGTGAGGTAGGGCGTGTTGAGCCCCCACACCCCAAGGACAGGGCCGCCTGTGATGATCAGGGACTTGACTACGCCAGGAAGGTGGGCCCTGGAGCCCTCCTGAGAGGCACCTTCTGCAGGGGCTCGCCAGGACTGCTGAGCAGGAGGGTGGACCCAGACAGCCCTTCTCCAAGGAGACTCAGCACCGGCTGGTACTGGGCAGTCTCCCTCCTGTCTTTTCCAGCCGAGAGACTCTGGCCTGTGGTAACAGCTGAGGCTTCAGTCATGGGTCAGGCGCCCCAGCTCAGCAGAGCTGCTGCAGAGTGCACGATGCCCACGCCTGGACGAGAGGGGCTTATTCCTGGCACTGAGCCCCAGGCTGGCGCTGCTGCACATGGGCGTCGAGGGGCCCCTATGTGCTTCTGTGCGACGGGCTTCCCTCCTCGCAGCCCCCCGGGAGGGTGGACACCCCGGGGCTGGCACCGCTCTGCGGAGAAGCCACTGGCAGAGATTTGTGGCTTTGACTCCTTTATGCTGTTCTTTTCAGAAGTTCAGGGCACTGAAGTTTGTGTCAGGAGGTTCGCACCATGGCAACCGGGCTCCCTGGGTGCTGCCTCCACACTGTTGGCATTCCAGAATAGACTTAACCCCTGTGCGAGGGGCTCCTGGAACTGACTCCCCTCCACCCCAGCACCTCCTGTCACGAAGCAGGGTGGAGTAAAGGGAGCGTGGGACCAGGGCCCCGGCTGCCCTGCCTTCGTGGGGCCTCAGTTCCTTCATTTCTAGATGAGGAGCTTGAAATAATCAAGAGTGTGAGCACCCTCTCACGCTGACAGTCAGTGACTCTTAACAGGCTAAGTGACACCTAACCCCACGACACCCCCCACCCCGATATATTTAAAAATCTGGGCATCTTTCTGTTCCCAGATTGCCTACCGGGACAGGCTGAAGGACATCCGGGCCACCCTGGAAATCTCTCCCTTCTTCAAGTGCCACGAGGTAGGTGTCAGGCGTTTGTCCTCAGGGGCGGAGACCTGTGCTCTGTGTGGTGGGCCATGACCTCCGGGCGCGCCTGCCTGAGTTGTGGGCCTGCCCCCCATGCTAACAGACCTGCTCCCGAAGCCCCCAAAGGCCATCCTTAGGCTGACTGCAGCCGGGTCAGGCCCCTCACTCCACGCAGGAACCACACTGCAGCCAGCTGCCAGGCTCCCTGGGATGGCCACAGGGACTGTGAGCTGTGGTCCCATCGCCCTCTCCTCCCTCTCCCTCCCCACCATGGGGACTCCTCTGTTCTGAGTGGCTGTGGCAGGACTTGTGTCTCCCACCCGAGGATCTCTGAGCTGCTGGAGTAGCCAAGTAGCCCTCCATCACCACCCTGAGATCTTCAGGAAGGGCGGGCAGGTCTTGGGGTACCACCCTGGCACAGGGCTCCGGCCTTCCTCTGCAGGCAGAGGGCAGCACGCAGGGAGCCTGAGAGAGAGAGGATTTGGGGATTGACAGCAGTACCCGGAGGGGTTCATAAGACCCTGACTTGCTGGGGAGCCCAGGCCCACGTGTGAGCGTCCACACACACATACAGGGTCTGCCATCCTGGATATTCCTCCCTGGCTCTGTTCACACTGTGGGTGGTCTTGTTCTGGATCCCGTGTTCTCTGCCCTCTGCATAGCCACCCTCCCGGGCTCTGCTGCCCAGGAGAGAATGGCGGAATGGAGCTGAGGGCCCTGGGCCTCACCTGAGTGCGGCTCTGCCCACTTCACACTGAGGTCTCTGGCCCTTCCCGGCCTCATCTCCTTGCTCCCCTCCAGGTCATCGGCAGCTCCCTCCTCTTCATCCACGACAAGAAGGAACAGGCCAAGGTGTGGATGATCGACTTTGGGAAAACCACGCCCCTGCCCGAGGGCCAGACCCTGAAGCACGACGTCCCGTGGCAGGAAGGGAACCGGGAGGACGGTTACCTCTCAGGCCTGAACAACCTCATTGACATCCTGACGGAAATGTGCCCCAGTGCCCCGCTCGCCTGAGGCCACCCTCTGCCCCACCTTGCCATCGCCCTGGCCTCTTCTCGCCCTTGCTTCCCTTCTCCTTCTGAATTTTTCCTTCACTCCCCCACTGGGTGCAAGCCCCAGAACTGACCCTCCTGATCGATCGGCACTACAAGACACTTTGCAGAAGAGATGAGATTTTCTAGTTACTTCCTAATTGAAGGGCTTGGAGCTGGGGGTTCCACTTTCTTTGTCAGTAGGATCTCCTACTAGCAGAGAAATGCCCACACCCAGGCTTGGCCACCTGCTTGGAGGCCAGTAGGGCTTAGAGCTGGGGGGAGGCTCAGGCAGCCGTGGAGTTCCTGGCTCCAGAGGGGACCCTAACAGAAGCGCACCCCAGCCTCTGGGCGGCTTACGTGTGGGGGCCTGCTGCCCCCTGGTGGCTGGTGCTGATGATGGCCCTGTCCGGTGTGGCCTGCTTCTGCCTTACCCTTTGGGGATGGGCTCGCTGTTGCTCTGGCTGTGGTGGCCTGCTGCCAGGCTTTCTGGTATTTGGGGCAGAAAACCACCACCACAATGTTGGCCGTGAATGAAGACTCTGCTTATCAGCCGAGGGACTCCCAGAGATGCCCTGGTGGCCTTTGTAGGTCTGCCAAAGCAGGGACCCCTCCCATTGGGTATTGAAACACCCCAGCACTGGGATAGACCTGGGATCCAAAGGTCCCAAGTCCAACTTGTCTGTGTCCTTGACATTGAGCTTCCCGGGAGGGCACAGGCTGGAGCTTTGTTCTTCCTTCTGTGGTCTTGGCATGAATTCAGGGGGATACTCTGCAAACCTGAGCTTTCAGAGATGTCCCCTGACCCCCGGGGCCTTCCGCGTGTGCCTCCCACCTGTGCCTCCCACTCCACTCCTTACTTTGAGAGGTCCTGAGGGCTGGATGGCAGCGGGCCAGGGTCCAGGCAGCCCCAAGGGAAGACAGAACCTGCAGAGGACACTCCTCTCCTGTCCTCTCACCTCCCCACTTGCTAGTGCCAGCTGGTCCCCCTGATGCACACCCGGGGCTCTCATGAAACCCAGAGTGTCCAGCAATTATGGGAGCAGAGCCTCAGGCCAGTACTGAGCAAGGAGGAAGCAGGACATTGGCTCACTGGCATCATTTTCCCCCTGAAATAGCACCACATTTCCCAAATGTGGTGTGGGCAGCTTCCAGAATATGTGAAAGGTGCCAGGCATCTCTTCCTGGGGTTACTAGGTTGTTTGAAGATTCATAGGGAACCACTTGTAATCCTTATTTTAGTTGTGAAGCAAGTAGGTCTGTATTATTGAGAAGGATGTAAATCTCACATGACTTATAAAGAACAAAACTCCAGCTCTGTGGCCATTTGGTGCTGTGGCCCAGGTGCTCACCTGTGCTGCAGGAGGCTGGACCCATGGCTCTGCAGGGAGAGGCTCCAGGGACACGTGGAGTGGGTGTGTCTCCAGGTGTGTGTGCCTGGAGGACCAGTCCACAGGGAGGGCTTCCTGGGCTGCCCCCTGTCACCCCAGGGTCTCCGGGGGAACTGTCAGCTTGCCCACGTGACTTACGTTTCCCTTTTCATCCTGGGTGAGTGACAGTTGGTGGGGGCGGAGGGTGGGACACATGAGGATGTGTAAGTACAGATTTTAAAAAAGGAAATCACTTTTCAACTTAGCTGGCTCTTGTTCAAAACAGCAGTGAGCTCCAGTGTGGGCTGACTTGCTAAAGGTCACACCCCCGCCCGGCTGAGCACTAGAGAGCTTGTGACACCACCTGANCCCCCCCCCCGCCACTGTTCCCACATCCCAGGACCCCACTCTCAGGGAGCAGCCAGGATGCTCCAGTTGCTGGAGGGACTTGGAAGAGCTCTTGTCAACAGTCCTGGAGCTAGATGTTGATGGCAGGGTTTTTTCTCCCCTTTGATTAGGAACCAAATCGATACACACTACACTTGAGCTGTGGAGACCACTCCATGCTCAAGCCTGATCTTTGTCAAGGGTTTGCAGAAAAGCCTTCTCACTCTGGACACCACGTCCGCAGTCTCCACGGAGGGACTCAGCGCATGACACTCATTCTTGACCCCATACTGCAGGGGCAGTCCCCCAAGCTCAGTGTCCCGGATCCCTCCTTCCCAATCAAGGACTGTTTGCTTTGTGTGAAGCGTAATGAGGCAGCGATACATGATCCTGGGCTTCAGTGATAGCTTGTGGTCCATTCGTGATGGAAGGTCTAAAAATGAAACTTTCTGAAGTTTGCACCCCGTCCCTGGAGGGAGGCGCTTGGCAAGCACTGGAGATATCTGCTGTGTGTGTGTCGGTGGGTAGGGGGCGGGTGTTGTTACTGGCCCTGACCAGGTGAGGCCAGGAATGCTGCTAAAGCTTTTGCAGTGCACAGGACTCCCCCTACAGCAGCCACGCCACGGGCTGGGGTGAGAAGCTGCTTGTGGCTTAGACTGATGGAGAAGTATTCAGTCTTCTCTCTGCTGGAGCATCCCTAACAGTTGAGTGTTAGATCATTTAGCTTGACAGTTGGGTTTAGTTGACAAGCGGTGTGAGACCTTGGCAGACACTCACCCTCTGGCCGGAAATGCTTGGCTTTACTTATGTCCAGTTTAAAGAGAGCTTCATCTTCGCAAATCCTGGTTTTACCCCAGGACTAATATCGTAAGGGAAGCAGAGTGTCCGAGTTTGTCCTGGAGTCTGAGGACCTGACCCCCACGTGTCTGCGTTTCAGTGCCCATGGCGGTTCCGAAGACGACTTCGGAAACCCTGAAACACAAGATCAACCCCTCGGCGGGGGAGACCGCCCCACGAGCCATCGACGTGCTGCTCTACACCCCAGGTGAGGCCCGACCCTGGCTGCGTGGCTGCTGGGTTTTGTAGCTTTATGGACGTCTGCTTGACTCACAGCGTTGTGTTCGTTTTTGCCGTGCGGCAAGGTGGTCCAGTTAATGCACGTGCACACATGCTTCTTCATGTCCTTTCCCCTTACGGTTCATCGCAGGTCACTGGTTACGGCTCCCTGCTGTCAGTAGGGCCACGTCGTCTGTGTCGCTACTGTTCTTTTCAACAATCTGAGAGCTGAGACTTGTGTTCACGGCCAGCACTGAAGTGGAAGGGCAGTGGCAGGATGAGGGTGGACAGGGCCCAGCTGGTTTTCTGCCGTTGGAGGCAAACTCTGGGTGACCAGGTGCAGCTGCTCTGTGGACTCAGAGGCCACAAGGAGCCGTGCATGGCTGAGTCCCCGTCCAGCCTTGCCATGCTCACATCCAGCGGATAAAGCACCTGCACGCACATCTTTGGTCAGGGCGAGCCTGTTGTCAGTGGGATGGGATGACGGCCCCTCCTGGGCTGGTGCGCACGTCTGATGACACAGCTGGCCATTCCCCCAGGTCAGGGACCAGGGGAACACCAGTCAACACCTCTGAGAATGCTGGGAGGCAGGGAGCCAGGCCCCGGGCAATGAGCCTGGCTTTGGAGCATCTCAGGCTCTGGGGGACTGCAGACTGCGTCTCAGTGGGCAGATCACCCCAGTGGGGCCAGGAGACCAAGGCATGAACACTGCAGAAAGACTGGCAGATTCACACTTCCTGGACTAGGACTGAGGTGGTGCTACAGAGCAGGGGTGGGGGAAAGACTGTCTCCATTGTAGGAGGCGCTGGGACGCTGTGGGTCCACGTGGAGAAGATGGAGCTCAAGCACAGCTCGGATCACACGTGGCCATCGGCTCCAAGGATGGAGATCTGAACGTGAAAGGCAAAAGCAGACATAAGCAAATGAAGCTTGGAGATGATAATACAGACAATAATCGTGACCTCAAAATAAGGAAACAAGTTCCAAAGCACGTAAAAACTATGGGCCGTAAAGGATCAGGTTGGTGAATTTGACCATATAAAGGATTTTTAAAAGAAACTTTCAAGTGAGTGAAAGTGATGGCCGCAGACTTGGAAAGGATGATCGTAAGAGGATAGACTCGACACAGGGTGTTTGAAGTCGGTGGTATTTAAAGAACGGCTACAAGTCAAGGAGAGTAAGAGCCCGATTCAGAAGTGGGCAGGAGGCCTAAACGCTTNTTGAAGCAGCCTGGGTGGAATTTGATTAGAAAGAGATATGATAAATCTTTTTTTGGATGGTGGTCATGTTCAATATCTTGATAGGGTTTTGTATTACAGAGATGTATACATTTGTCAAAGTGCAACATATGGATGTTATCATACTCCTTTTATGTCAAAAGAAGAAAACTATAATCAAATACTTAGTTAAGATATATAAATATGTATAGTTTATGGTGAAATCGATTGACCTCTGAAATTAACTTTGAAATGCATCACAAATAAGATGGATTGATGAATGGATAAGAGACTGAGTAGATAGTAAAATAAGAAGACATTAGCCTTAGAGTGTAGGTGGTGGGCCTACAAGTTTACTATAAAATTCTTTCAATTTTTTATGTTTCACAAATTTGATAATACACTATTATAAAAATGTGATAGATGATAGATAAATTTAAAAAAATTACCTGGCATATAGGCCAGGTAAATTCCATGTACTGATTATCGAAGAACCTAAAGTTACAATTTCCAAAGGGGATGACTTTCATTCAACCTAGGCCAACTATCATCCACTCCAGAAACTGAAAGTTATATTCTGCCAATGCCCACTGCAGTCCATCTCATTTATGAAAATATTTCATCATCTGTCTGTGTCTTATTTTGCCTGCCTTTAGCAGTAACCACCGTTCACCTCCAAACCCAGGATACCAAAGGATGGTGATCTTGGTGAACTCCATTTGCAAGCTGATGTCCAGGTATTTAGTCAGTCAGTCAGTTCAGTCCCTCAGTCGTGTCCAACTCTTTGCAACCCCATGGACTGCAGCATGCCAGGCTGTGAAAAGAAGAGTTCCTTACTGCCATATTGCATGAAATACTTATTGCCAAATTCAGACTTAAATAGAAGAAAGCAAGGAAAACTGCTGGACCACTCAGGTATGACCTAAATCAAATCCCTAATGATTATACAGTGAGACGGAGAAATAAATTTAAGGGACTAGATCTGTTAGACAGAGTGCCTGATGAACTATGGATGGAGGTTCATGACACTGTACAGGAGACAGGGAGCAAGACCATCCCTAAGAAAAAGAAATGAAAAAAAGCAAAATGGCTCTCTCAGGAGGCCTTAGGAATAGCTGTGAATATGGAAAGAAGAGAAGCAAAAAGCAAAGGAGAAAAGGAAAGATACACCCATTTGAATGCAGAGTTCCAAAGAATAGCAAGGAGAGATACAAAAGCCTTCCTCAGTGATCAGTGCAAAGAAATAGAGGAAAACAATAGAATGGGAAAGACTAGAGATAGCTTCAAGAGAATTAGAGATACCAAGGGAACATTTCATGCAAAGATGGGCTCGATAAAGGACAGAAATGGTATGGACCTAACAGAAGCAGAAGATATTAAGAAGAGGTGGCAAGAATACACGAAGAACTGTACAAAAAAGATCTTCATGACCCAGCTAATCATGATGATGTGATCACTAATCTAGANTTGGAAGTTCTTTGCTTTGGGTGATAAGTATATATGTGAATGGTAGAAAGTGGTATCTCTGTGGGGTTATTCTGTTACTTAGGGGTTTGAGGGGTTTGTATTTCCCATGCTACTTCTGCACACCTCCTCTCTCACACCCCATTCACCCCGCTGTCCCCCACTCCTCTGTTCAGGCGGGATGGATGGATCCTGGAATGGGATTCAGGCAGTCTGGAAACCTCCCCCAGCCAGCCCGGTCCAGGTGGGGACCCCCTGGGTCCTGGCCCTGCAGGTGTCAGGAGGGAGGGACGAGGTGTGCACACCTGCACACGAGTGGGTGGCCCTGTGGGGCCTTGGGGCTTCTGGGGTTCGGCACTGCTCAGCAGTAGAGGGGGGGGGGTTCTCAACTGCTTGTCCCAAATGTGCTTTCAGTATCATGTAAGAGGTTTTTAAGTTATATTTATTTTGTGGGTTTTTCAATTGCACAAAACACTAAGTCTGAGAGGCTGGATGTTATTTCTCCTTTAAAGCTCTGCCTTCTTTCTGAACGTCTTTTCCCACCCAGTGGAAAGAGCCCGGATGTAGTCGTGGCCACCGTCCCTCTCCCCTCCCCTCCCCACTTCCCCTGGACTCTCCACCGGTAGCTGTATTGAGCTTTGAGTTTCTCTGCGTCTGGTCGACCCCCGTGTGTATATAACCCAGGCCCTTGCTTAGGAAGAAGCAAGGTGCTCACCCCCTGCCAGTGCCTTTTTCTGGAGAAGAAGACTCCCCCGGGTGTTCTCCTTCCCTGTGCACCCCTCTCCTCGCCTCACCTTTGGAGAAATCTGAGCTGTTACAGACCCCCCGCAGCGTGCCTGTCAAAGAGACTTTACGCGCCCTGTACCTTCCTGAATAAAGGCCCTGGAGTCCATGGTGCTGGGCGCCATCTGCGTGCTGTTCTTCTCACCCCACGACCTTGAGGGGAGTCTGGGGGTGGTGGCAAGGGTATCTTTGTAAGTTGGAGGATCCAGTGGGGCTATGACAACTCCCAGGTGTGGGGGTCAGGTTGGGTAATATTTTAATCGGCAAAGGATTTTAAACACTTTTCAAAACTGTTTTCTACTGTTCCCATGAAAACCTCACATGGTAGCTCAGGGACGAAGCCACAGTCTGCTCCCCGCCGGAGCTGGCAGAGCTGCCAGCAGCCTTTGCTTATGCAGCCTGGCTCTAGGTGCTCACGTCTCTAGTCCCCTTGGANCTGTTTTCTACTGTTCCCATGAAAACCTCACATGGTAGCTCAGGGACGAAGCCACAGTCTGCTCCCCGCCGGAGCTGGCAGAGCTGCCAGCAGCCTTTGCTTATGCAGCCTGGCTCTAGGTGCTCACGTCTCTAGTCCCCTTGGATCCCAGCATCAGCTCCATGCGTAAAGCTGTATAGTCTACCGGTGGGGAAGCAGGCTTAGAACAAACGCCTTGTCCTGGGTAATAAGTGGGAAGCAGGGATTCAGATCCAGAATTTGCCTGTTTTCAAAACCGACGTCTGGAGGGCGGAGAGCTTGTCTTGTCTTTGCCATGCATCCCGGGCACTGAGCACCAGGCCTGGCACGGAACAGCCGCCCAGCGAGGGTTTGCTGGGCGTGCATGGCCGTGGGGCTGGGTCGGCCAGGAAGACCACGGAGAGCAGGAGCCCCGGCAGCACATCGAGGACTCGCCGTGCCCTTCCCTTCGGGCCTCTCCCAGCTCTGGATTGCTGGCGGCTTCATTTGCAGAACCCAGCGTTCTGTATCCAGGGGGCTGGTCCATCCTTATCATTTTGAAAAATTACAGGACAAAAGCACAAAACAGCCACAGTGCCTTTGCACCTCTGTCCCTCCTGGCTGGACTGCTCTCCCCGGGTTATTCCGTGGTAACTGCTCGTTCTCACGCATGTGTCTCATGCCTGTCCATGCCCCACACTAGCTCTGGGCTCCAACCAGGTTCATCCCAACTGCTTCCTGCCCTTCCTTTCCTCTCAGCCCAGAGCCCTGGGACGTGCCCAGGCCTGTGCCTGTGTAACCCTGAAGTCTGGGGAATTTAACAGTCCCGCTCCCCGTCGTACAAACCTTTCCCCAGTGGGAGACAAGAACAGGTCACTAGGTCCCTGTACCTTCACCACACAGCCACCTGCCTGATGGATGCAGTTCCCCAAAGGTCCTATCAGATCAGACCAACAGCTGGTCTTCATTCTGACGAAGAAGCTTCATTGGAGAAACCTGAGCTGTTACAGACCCCCGCAGCGTGCCTGTCAGACTTTACACGCACCTTCCTGAATGAAGACCCTGGAGACCATGGTGCTGGGCGTCATCTGCGTGCTGTCCTTCCCACCCCAGGTCCTTGAGGGGGGCCTGGGGGCGGGGGCAAGGGTATCTTTGTAAGTTGGAGGATCCAGTGGGGCTTCATTCTGACAAGCAGGAAGTAAGCCTCCTCCTCAGGCTTTGCTCCCTGGGGAACCTCAGCAGAGATAACCATCCTTTAGCTCTTGGCTCCCATGTTAACTCCTTGGTAAAGTCTCTGAACCCCTGGCTAAAGCAGGCGCACCCCAGCCACACTCATCTCCCACATGCTGCTCAGTGTTCCTAACCATCTACAGGATTTGGGGTCTGTAGACCCCAAGAGATGCGACCTTTTGACTACAGTTTTCCACATTTTGCAGTGCCAGACACAGGGTAGGCGCTCGGGCAGTGTTGATGGGGTCCCGAGCACCCCCAGTGACCGTGGCTTTTGGGCACACAGATGCCCATTCTTAGGCAGGAGCAGAGCTGCTCCCAACTGGCATGGATTACCTGGCCTCCATCCTCTGCCGCCTTCGTGTCTGCACCTCTTTCAGCCGTCCATTCTGAGTGTCTTTCTCTAGATCTTGCCATTGCCAGTAATTGCCCAGTAGAGGCACACATGGAGAATACTCCAGTATTCTTGCCTGGGAAGTCCCATGGACAGAGGAGCCTGGCTAGCTCTAGTCCATGGGGTCGCAAAGAGTCGGACATGACTGAGAGACTACCCGACGAAGGCTCACGACAAGTGCTTTCTGGGGTGGATGAGTGTCACCCTCTCTCCTCACCGTCATCACCCCTACCCCCGCCAGGCTTTGTGATCACTCNTTGGTGATGGACAGGGAGGCCTGGCGTGCTTCGGTTCATGGGGTCACAAAGAGTCGGACACGACTGAGCGACTGAACTGAACTGAACTGATGAATCAAAAACACCTGAAAAAAATAAATCACCCAGTGTCACCCAGCGTCACTGTTAGTGTCTTGGACCAACTCCTTCTACATCTCTTTTTTGTGCCTGCTCTATATCAGCTCTCTCCTAGGCATCATGCACATGTTATTTCATTTATCCTTAAACACGGTTATTAATTACAGAAACCAAATTCTGTGAGGCTACCTCATGTTTCTGTGAAGGTATTTTATATCTGTGTTTAAAGTCCATCATAAGTGAACTTTAAAGTAAGGAAGACTATCCTCGATGACCTGGGTGTGTGCTAAGTTGCCTCAGTCGTATCTGACTCTGTCACCCCACGGACTGTGGCCCACCAGTCTTTTCTGTCCCCGGGGATTCTCCAGGCAAGAATACTGGAGTGGGTTGCCATGTGCTCCCCCAGGGATAACCTGGGCGGGCCGGTTTCAATCAGTTGACAGGCTGGAGGAGCACAGCTGAGACTTCCAGGAGAAGAAACGTCACCTGTGGCAACTTCTGCTCATGCCCAAGAGTTCCAGCCTGCCCTTCCGGGTGGCCTGCCCCAAAATGATGGGATTTGCCACAATTGCCTGAACCAATTCCTTGCTACCTATGTGTCCCACTGGTTCTGCTTCTCTGCTTCGTACGCCTGAAAGATACACCAGAACTCAGAGACATCACAGACAGGCATCGGCTTACCCAGCGAGTTAGTAGCTCAGGGGTCCTGCTCTTTCCCACTGAGTTACCCCAGTCAGAGACAGGAGGGAAGAACCCTGGGGGGTTATGTTTGTTTTGTATATGCCTCCTTCTTTTATTTATTTGAATGAATTGCATTTAAATTGTTAAAATACTACACAATTCTGTAGTTGAGAATTGGGCATATTTGTCTGTGATGAATGCCTGAATACATCAATTTCCCCCCCTCAACATCAGAATTATCCTGGAGCCAGTAAGGAGGTACTAACGTTTCTCTGCTATGAAGTTGAAACAATCTGATTTCAGGGAGTTTAGTCCCAGATTTGTCACCTCATTCACACTTCAACCTGTCTTCTCTTTCAGATTATTAGAAAGGAACATTTTGACTTGCTTCTCAGTTTAAAAAAGAAAGGAATAGGATTCTGGACATTCCCTCCCTCCCTCCTACCCTATTTCCTCCGCAAAATCCCTGGCCACGAATTCTCTCTCTGGGGCCCCTTCTTTGTTTTAAGCTTTTTCTTTCCTCTCCCCACCCAGTGTCTGGCTGCCCCTGCACTAGACTGACTAGAGCCCCTTCTCTGGTGAAATAGCCGAGGGCTTTCCCGCAGCAGGGCCTCCCGATCATCATCCCCCTCCTCCACTGTCGCTCTTTTCTCACCCGCCGCTGGCAGGCGACAGTGACTGTGGAAGAGGCTCCTTCTTTTGACCAGTTCACTCAGGAGAGAACAAAGTGAAGGTCCCAGAAGTGGCAGGTCTGAAAGTTCTAGCATCTTTAGGCTCAGGCCCCTCCGAGCTGCAGATGTTGGGGAGCATGTGGGGTCTTAGACCTGCACCTGCTTTGAACTGGGGTTGCGATCACTCAGGAAGGGACGCCAAGGTGGGTGCCAGGGACTCCTAATTTCATGGGTGTAGCTAAATCTGTGTTGGGCAGTGAGGCAAGAGCTGTAAGGACCGAGCTGTGGGTTCCCCGGCTCTTTTCTAATCCCCATGCACTGGGTGGTGGGGCCCTGGAACTTGCAACCGCATTGGTGAGACACTCACACACACACACACACACACACACACACACACACACGCTCAACAGCAATCAAAACACATTAAAAACATAATTTTACTTATTTGTTTTGGGGGGAGCTGTGCTGGGTCTTCGTTGCTGCTTGGGCTTTTCTCTAGGTGTGGCGAGCGGGAGCTACTCTCTAGCTTCAGTGTGGAGAATTCTCACTGCAGTGACTTCTGTTGCGGAGCCCTGTTTCTAGGACACACAAACCTCAGTAGTTACGGCACATAGGCTCAGTCGTTGCAGCTCCTGGGCTCTAGAGACAGGCTCGGAAGTTGTGGCCCACGGGCTTCGCTGCTCCAAGGCATGTGGGATCTTCTTGGGTCAGGGGTCAAACTCCTGTCTCCTGCATTGGCGGGCAAATTGTTTACCACTGAGCCACTAGGGAAGCCCCAGACACATTTTTTGAGGAACTAGAATTTCTTGTTCAAAACATGGGCATGTCCGGAAATCCAGGTCATATGGGTGATGGTCAAAAGGACCAAAGGCATATACTCTGCAGAAGAGAAGAGAAGGGGAGATAGAGACAAGAGAGATGCCCTCAGATGACTGGGGGGCTGCCTGTCTCATCAAAGAGGGAGAGGACCTCCTGCATCCCATCTCATCCTCATTCTTTAGTTCTGGAGGGACCGCTGGGACTGATGGGGAGAAGTTACAGGGAAGTAGGTTATGACTCAATCAACTCTTTCCATCCCACAGAGGAACGAGCTAGTGAGTCCCTGGTCCTTAGAGGAATTTACATAAAAGTCCCTTGACCAATCATCTGGCAGACAGGAGGCGGGAATGCTTAGAAAAGGTAGGGGATTGGGCACCGTGACCTCCAAGGTACCCCCCAACTCTTAAGATTTTATGAAGGGCCATTTGACATTCATAGTTTTCAACTAACTAATATGCTTTTATGTTACCTGCCTTATACTGAAAAAGATACATTTAAAGGCTCAAATTTTATGCATCAAATCCTACAACACCAATAGGGCTGCCTGGATCCAGGGGAGGATGTGATAATGGAGTGACAGACAGGAAGTGAATCTGGAAAGCAATCTGGGGAGGTGAATTTTGAATAGGATGGCCTTTTTTTAACATTTTTATTTGATTTTTTTGGTTGTGCTTGGCCTTCATTACTTTGCTCGGGCTCTCTCTAGCTGTAGTGAGCAGGGGATAGATATTCTTCGTTGCAGTGTGCAGGTTTCTCACTGGGTTGTCTTCTCTTGTGTGGAGCACAGGCTCTAGACGAGTGAGCTTCAGTAACTCCAGAACGCAGGCTAAGTAGTTGTGGCTCACGGGCTTAGCTGCTTTGAGGCGTGTGGAATCTTCCCAGACCAGGGATTGAACCCGTGTCCCTTGCATTGGCAGGCAGGATCTTATCCACTGTGCCACCAGGGAAGACTGAATGGGATGGTCTTGACTTTCACCATTCAAACCACACTACTGTCAGTAGAGAATTAGATCATTCCCACTGGGTGCTCAGGGCAGGCTTCCTCCTCGGGCAGGCCAGACCAGTCCCGGGGCTGAGACCGCAAGGCCACGGCAGCAGGCGAGGCCAATGCTCTTCTTCTGTGGCCCTTGGCACACGCAGCACACCCCACCTGTGCAAAGTGTGACTCCCTTAGAAGTTCCCAGATTCGCCACCAAGTGACCTGGGGCCTCACGACTCAGGGCTGCCGTATGGCCACAGCAAACAATGCCTCTTGGGTCTCACGACAAAGAGAGGACAGAGCCTGTAGGTAATGCTTTCTCTGAAGTTGAGAGCCATTTTGGAAATCCTTGTCAGGCCACCACCGCTTCCTGATGCTTAGCTGTTGACCTTCTTCCATATGGTCGCTGTCTTTCTGCCTCGATTCTTTCCTATCCAAATGAAATTCTTTGAGCCCCAAAGCCTGTTGGTTTGTTCTTATTTTCATGGCTAGTATCCAGCACTTCAGATGGGCAGGAAGCCAACGGACACAAACTTTGCATCTGTACTGAGAGGATCTTTGGCACCGAATATTTCCCTTTTTAGGTAGAAAGTGGGAGGTGGGAAGAGGGGGCCAATATGCAGGTGTGCTTCATGCCAGTTAGCAACTTGCTGCTTCTAATTCCACCTTCCCCATGCAATGAAATTTCCCTGGAACAGGGCCAGAGATGGCATGCGAGAAATAAAAATATTATTGGAGCTGGTGCTATTTGGGGGAGAGTGTCATGTCTGAGAAACCTAGCTCCCGCTGTGAAGTGACTTGGGCCACTGGCTTTGCTTTGTGGAGAATTTCGTGGGGCTGGATGGCAGGACATAGGCTGAGGTTCTACAACCGCGGACAATTCCCAGGGACCTTGGAACACTAACCTCTGTGTTCCGGTTTCACAAGGGCTAATAAGGAGGAACTTAGACCTAAGCCCTGAGCCTTCAGCCTTAGTTTCTTATTCCTTAACTGGCCTCTTGCTAACCAGATAGCAATTCCCAGCATGCTTTTGGTGCCTCGTCACGTGTTCAAAGGCCCTGCACCCACCCGGAGGGTCTACACTTACAATCTTTCCTAGGTGGGAAGAGAAAAGGGTTTTTCTGCACAGATGTTAACGTTTTCTGGAACTTTTCATTTTTATTTGTTTATTGATTGGTTGATTGATTCGGCAGCACCTCGATTTTTGCAGGATCTTAGTTCCCTGACCAGGGCTTGAACCTGAATCCTGGTAGTAAAAGCACCAAGCCCTAACCATTGGACCACCAGGGAATTCCCTGGAAGTTTTCATTGAAGTGAAAAAGTTTTCATCAAAATCATGTGCATATTTACACCTACATTTTTTTCTTTTAAAGACTGTTCTCCGTCACTGTTGAGATAAGGTGGGGTTGGGGGGGAGTGGGAATCTGGGAGGACAGGGCTGGAAGAGATGAAAACCTGAAACAGGTAAGATCTAGACGCATCGCTTGTCACAAGTAGGAAGCAACCACATGTGTGCTCAGGCCTGATGTGGGCTCACGTGTGTGTGTGTGTGAACGTGTGACGTACATAAGGATTTTGTCTGTGTGTGAAATGTTGTAGAAGCTCCGTAGATGGTGGCTTTTCCTGGGTGGGAAGATCAGTGAGGACAGGATGAGTCACATGAGGCTTTGGGAACAAATATTTACTTAGGGTTTTTTTTTCTTGTTAGAGAACCTGAACTTGAACCAGTTTATGGAAAGGAAGANAATGTTGTAGAAGCTCCGTAGATGGTGGCTTTTCCTGGGTGGGAAGATCAGTGAGGACAGGATGAGTCACATGAGGCTTTGGGAACAAATATTTACTTAGGGTTTTTTTTTCTTGTTAGAGAACCTGAACTTGAACCAGTTTATGGAAAGGAAGAAAGGGAAAAAATGCAAGGAGTGGGGGAGGGAAAGGAGGACGAGCTCATGCTCCTTCTCGTCTGCGATAACCTCACAGACAGCTCCTGCACTTAAACCGTTCTGTGGGCCGGGCTGCTGCCTGGAGCGGTGGAGCTGGCACCCTCCCTCCCTCTCTCATCTCTGCTATTCCCCTTGTTGCTGACGTCTTGCTTCATCCTCATGACTCCATGTTGAGGGGGCGGGTGGGGGACCTTGGCCATTGGTTGCTTTGGGCTGACAAACCACTGCCTCAAGACCAAAGAGGGAAAAAAGCTTTCCTGTACTCTAGTTAGGAAGATCTCAGGGGGATTCCCCGGCAGTCCAGTGGTTAGAACTCTGCACTTTCTCTGCCGAGGGCCCCGGGCAAGAAGGACCCAGATCTCTGTGGATTAGTCCACCATAGCCTGTCCCTAACCCGCAGGACAGGCCTGTCTAGGGTGGGGTGGATTTTGTGAGTGAACGTCTTTTTCAGAATCCCATGGGCCAAGTGGGGGAGGAGCTGACCCCTGGGAAGGGCGGGTAGATAGAGCAAACAAGATCCCAGTCTTGCATCCTCACCACGACGGATGCGGTTCCTGAGCTGGGCCCCGAGAGCCAGGGAGGACTTGGACGCAGAGGGGAGGAGGGCTGCCCCCCGCTCAGGGAGAGGGAGCCGGCTGCAGACTCTAGGGGCGCCGCCACGCCTAAAGCCACAGCACTGATCTCTTCACAATAAAATCTATGTCACCACCTCAGCTCCTTCACAAAGATTCTGGACGTGTCAAGTTTCCCCAGAAACTTGAAACCAACAGCAGAGGTGGTGAATGCTCTTTTCCCTGACCGCTGGGGCCCCCTCCTGGCCTGGAACCTCAGGAGATGGAGACAGCTTCTAAGTGTTTGGAAAGTGCTTATTTCCTCCACTGACAACATTCCCAGTTTTAAAAGTTTCTTTGCTTTCTAGAGTCTTTTTTTTTTTTTTNTCTTTTCCCTGACCGCTGGGGCCCCCTCCTGGCCTGGAACCTCAGGAGATGGAGACAGCTTCTAAGTGTTTGGAAAGTGCTTATTTCCTCCACTGACAACATTCCCAGTTTTAAAAGTCTCTTTGCTTTCTAGAGTCTTTTTTTTTTTTTTAACGTAGCTATTTTTGATGAAAGTATAAATATCCACCAGGCTGACTGGAGAGACAGCTGCCGGCTCCTGCACTGAGCACAGCCTCCACCCCCATTACCCTCCACAGAGCCAGCCAGAACCCATCAGGGGGACTGGACTCAGACTTGTGGCTGGAAGGGGCGCTACTCCAGGGCCCATTCAGGTTGCCAGGCTTTCCACAAGGACACTCAGGGCCGCAAGGCCACAGGAGAGGCTGCACGGCTGTGCCCTGGAGGAGCTAGGAAGTGGGTAGACCCCAGAAGTGCCCAAGCTGTCCTGAGCCCAGGACAAGGGGCTACGCTGAAAGAGCACCCCACTCCCATGGCCAGACATTGCTCCGTCTCCTTTTTTGGAGGGAAGGTCCCACTTCTCTTCCTCCTACCAGCCCAGTGACCATTTCAGTAATTCCCAGTTTATGCTGCTGTGTGAGAAGGTCTCCGTGACCCAGCTGGCAGCCCTCCTCCAGCACCCCAAGCCACTGGCCAGCTGGGGACTGAAAGAGGAGCCGTGTATTTAGGACACACCTTCCTGCTCAAGGCGCTGCCCAGGCCTGCTGCTCCCTACCCTCTCTCCCTCCCTCCACTCCACTCTTCTTTCCCATAAATTGATATAAGTGGAGTCCCTCTTACTGGTAATAATAAATCTGAGCCAAGTCCTTGCTCCCAGGACACTCTGCCCTAGGTTTCTGCTCCCTGCCAGCTCCGTAGGCCACGCATCTTCGGAATAGATCCGAAACCCAGTCTACAAACCCAGCCAAGCCCCTCCCACCCC
>SJYV01037098.1:628637-656196 GCA_006410875.1 Neotragus pygmaeus | reverse complement strand
CCCCTTCCTTCTGGGTCTGAGGAGGACTGTCTCTGTGGGAGACCCCTTTCCTCACCCTCCAGGAGAAGCGCTGGAGGCTTCAACCAGGTCACCCCTCCTGAACATGAGCAGATGGGGGCTGGGAGGGGAGAGATCTCGGTGCCCCTGAGGGTTCTTTCCTGTGATGCAGCAGGGCTGGAGGGTGCTGCCAGCTTCATCTCCATTGTACCTTCCCGTCAGCCCGTCTGAAGCCGGAACCCTCTGCAGGAAGAAGTCTATGGCCAAGAGCATTCCTGGCATAAGTTGAGCACAGCATGTACTGGAAGATGCACATGGTCAAGAAATGCTCCCTGCGTGGGGTCTGGGTGACCGTGATGTATCTTGGGTCATTATGTTGCCTCAGGCTTTGCATCTTGGTTTTAGCAGTGACTAAAGTCAACCCTTGGAGAAGGCAATGGCACCCCACTCCAGTACTCTTGCCTGGAAAATCCCATGGACGGAGGAGCCTGGTAGGCTGCAGTCCATGGGGTCGCGAAGAGTTGGACATGACTGAGCGACTTCACTTTTGCTTTTAACTTTCATGCATTGGAGAAGGAAATGGCAACCCACTCCAGTGTTTTTGCCTGGAGAATCCCAGGGACGGGGGAGCCTGGTGGGCCCCCATCTATGGGGTCACACAGAGTCAGACACAACTGAAGCGACTTAGCAGCAGCAGCAAAGTCAACCCTTGGAATTTCCAGGTGGCTCAGTGGTAAAGAATCTGCCTGCCAATGCAGAAAATATGGGTTCGATCCTTGGGTCAAGAAGATTCCCCTGGAGAAGGAAATAATAACCTGCTCCTGTATTCCTGCCTGAGAAATCCCACGGACAGAGGAGCCTGGCGGGCTACCGTCCAAGGGGTTGCAAGGACATGACTTAGTGACTAAACAACAACAAACAAAAGTCAATCCTCAGGCTCAGATGCCATTTCTGGGGCCTTGAAGCGTCCCTGAGGTTGAGCCTGACGTCTCTCTGCAAGGCTGTACTTTGTGGCAGATTTACTCTTTGGGGCAGCAGCATCACCAAGGCCCTGAGACGGCAGCGTCTCTCAGTAGACACACGAGAATAGCCCCAGTCAGAGGACCGGGACCAGACTGCGACCTGTGGGGTCCTGGAGTGATGTGAGCAAAACAGTGAGAAGCAAGGCCTTGCCCTTGGGTGTGAGTACTGGGGTGAGACCTGGGGACCCGCCTCCCGTGCCCCCGGGGCTGAATGCAGCACTACAGAGCAGGCTGCCTCTGGACCCCTGCCTGCTGCTCCTAAGGCGTGTGAAATCAGACGGTCTGTTCCGTCATCCACACTTAGTGCTCCTGAACGTCGAGCCACCTGTCGTATGTCTCCCTAGGCACTAGGGAGAATCTGGAGCCTTCTTAATTCCAAGCACGACTTCCTCATTTAACGTTATTAGATTTCATCTTGTTATATGGCCTCTGCCTGCCAAGAGCTTTTTGAATTCTGATTCGTCTAATAGACTTAGTTCCCTTCATCCACAAATTTGATAAGCTGTGCAGGTCTTCATCCAGTTATTACAGAGAACATAGGCAGGGCCAACGGCCATGCCCTGAAATTCCCTCCAAGGTAAGTAACATCAGTTCAACCAGTCCCTTGCTGGAGCTCAACAAACAGCGAGCTGTAAGTTCTCCTAACCACCCCTACTCTGCTTCTCATTTACATAGGAGACTTGGACAAATGAGTGTGCCACACACATGTCCCTCATCAACTGGTCTCCAATCAAGAGAAGGAAATGAGTTTCATCTGTGCCCCTATTCTTGGTGAGCCCTGTCTGGGCACCATGCTCAATTTAACTCACCAACTTGTGGTTCAGAGGGATCAGATTACCAAACATGTGGGCCTTTGAGAGCTAACTTGCCCAAGCCTCCCAGGAGAAGGGGTTGAGGAAGAAGTCTGAAGGAACATAAGACCCATTTTGGAGAAGGGCAACCTTCACAGCAGAAAGGACGCCAGCTGCAAACACTGCCGAGGGAACAGGAAGGAGGCACTCAAGGGCCAGAGATCTGTCCAGTTATGAGCTCGAGAGAACACAGGCAGGTGAGAAGCCATCAGAAAGGTCACATGAATGTTTATTACATAGAAAAGAAGGAAAGGAAGAAAAGGTTTCCAAAGCCATAGTTTAGGGATTAAAAAAAAAAAAGCCACAAACTTGGAATGTCAAAGAGATGCCATGCTTTCTATATTTATAATAGGAATATATAAATATGTACATGGAGATATGTACACAAGTTTTTATTCTCATACATGGTATTTTTCAATACATGTACAGTAATGGTGCTTGAAGGACGCATTTAAAGCCGGGAGGAGGCTGGATTCCGAACCCTCCTCAGTGAGTGCCTAGAGGGCGCTGTGGAGACTCAGCCAGGTCAGGCAGGTCCGCCAAGGTGGGCTTCGGGGAGGTGGGCAGGGTTATGAGGATATGGAGGAGCTAAGTTGCAGGCAAGGCTGGGCCCCAGGCTGCAAGGTTTGGGCCAAGGTAAGTCTGGAAACTTCCCTAGGTCTGTGACATCAAAGCTTTCTTCCTCTCTCGGAAGGGAGGAAGGCTGCAGTCGTTGCAGTGGGCTGGAAAATATAGGAGCACTGAATCCCAGGGGAAGTCTGTGGGGGTGGGTGGGCTCCCAGTGGTTTGGGCAGAAGTGAGACAAGAAAGCCCTGGAAGATCAGAGAGTGGGTCTTGCTGGAGAACAATAGAAATGTACGGTGATTCATCTAACATAAAGAAGAGAGGCCCAAACAAAGCCAGTCATGGTATCAGAAATTATAAATCAAATACAACACTTATTCATACATGAATTCTGCCGAGACACACAGAACCAGTCTTTTTTCTATGTATGTTGTTGTTTTTTTTTAAATGGTACCACACACAGCATTATGGGGTTTAGCCTGTATAGGGGGGCAGCCACATGCTCCCACAGGGTGTCCAGGCCACTTACAACCACCAACACCCTCTCCCTGCTTGGAACAGGAGTCAAGTGCTAACCCAGAAAGTGGGGGCAGATATGACCTCTGTCCCCCTTCTCTTCTTACTGGTTCCTGTACCTGGGCTGCTGGCAGGGGGGAGGTGGGAACAGAAAAGGACCTTAAAGAGAGGGTTGTATGCAGCCCTACAGGAGCCGGGAAAGAGACCATTGTTTCCTCCTCTCTGAGCAGAGCCCCCCACCCCTCCCACAGGAGGCCAAACTGAGTGCGAGGATGGGCACAGCCGGATTTGGTAGGGTGGGGATGCTGAGTCCGTGGACCCTGGGAGGAAGAGATCCAAGACCAGGGGTCCTGGAGAGAGAAGAAATAGCGTGGGTATCTTGGCATGGGACGGGGGTGATGAGAACAAATGTGCCATTGGCCAGAGCCCATGCTGGAGGGAGACGGCTCCCAGATGGGGCACCAGGTTCCTCTGGAGACATTAATTCCCAACCCTGAGTCTCCAGACAGACTCTAGCCTGCCTCCTCCCAGCCTGAAGGGAGCTGTGTGTGCACGTGTGTGCTGTGTGTGGGTGTGAGTGTGTGCACGGGCAGGGGTGTGCGTATGTCTGTGCTTCTGCTCGCTCCAGGGTGAAAGTGCAGGTGCAGAGGCAGACCATGGAGTGTGGCCTGGGTGGTTGGCATTTCAACAAATCCAGGAAGGGATGAAGAGGGGTGGGGAATGGAGATTTCACAGCTAGATCCAAGGCAAGAGACAACTTGTACCAGAAATCAGGACACATGAGTGGGACCCTGTCGTCAACTTCCCCCTCCCCTGCACTGGACAGGATTGGGAAGGGAGAATGGAATTGGGGAGGGGGAGGGCAGGCAGTATTTTGGTTTTACTAGGAAGAGTCCATGGGGCCTGCTGTTCCCTCTCCCTATCCCTCACCTAGCAAGGCTCAGCCTCCAAGCCCTTTGCTTTGAGAGAAACGGGAAGAACAACATTTGCCCAGCCCTTCTTGTACCCAAGCTACAGATGGTTAAACTGAGGCACAAGGCAGTAGGAGAGACAGTGCTGAGGGTGGAACTCACCCTCTCCAGACTTGTGGGGCATTTGGGGTCACCTTGGTTTGGGGTTTTCCCCACCCATCACCAGAGGGGCTCATCCTCTCTCCACATGGGGTTTGGGGTAGATCTATGAGAATCTGAGCATAATCCTCCACGCTCTGTGAGTTCAAGAACTTTCTGAAGTTCTAAGAATCTGAAGGGAACAAAAGTGATGAAAAATACAGGCCCCTAAGTATCACCACCTACTCAGGCTGACCTCAGCCTCCCTTCTGCTGACAGCCTGGCTTCCTATCTCTAGCACACGCCAAGCTCTGTGGGGGCTCAGCCCTAGGCCTTGGAGAGAATCTCCCCTCTCTGATCTCCACTCACCTCGTCGTCCCACCTGGGATGCTGCTCGCCAGGAAGACAGCACCTTTGATCAGCTTCTCCAAAGCCACGGTCAGGACCTACTTGGCCCATTTGGTGCCCACCGAGGGCTTACTGATGCACAAAAGCAAAACGGGTGCCCCCACTCACAGGACTACAGGAAGCTGGCACAGGGAGCCTGTGGAGACAAAGGCTGGGTTCCATGGAGGAGCCTGTGTCAGCAAATAGTCAGCAACTGCTTCAAACTGCTCATCCCAGAGACGAGGTCATGGTCTCTGGGGAGTGGGGACTGGTCCTTTAAAAGTGCTCTGCCACCTTGGGATGGGGAGGGCGGTGGGAGAAGGTTCAAGAGGGAGGGGACATAGGTATATCTATGGCTGATTCATGTTGATGTTTGGCAGAAACCAACACAATAGTGTAAAGCAATTATCCTTCAATTAAAAATAAATAAATTTTAAAAAACATAGCAAAAAAGGGCTCAGCTACCTCCAGCCTGCCTGTTGAAAATCCTCTAAACCAACCAGCAACAGGGAGGAATAATAACAGTGAACAGCTCTTGCAGACACCAACTGGAGAATTTACATCTAAATTCTACATCCCCAAGCGGTTTACACAGCGCAAGAGGCTTTCTTTGCCAATGTCACTAACGCGATAAAAACAGCTGGTGTATTAAATCCCGAGGTGGGCCTGTGGCCCACCACCGCCTGCTCTCCTCCCAGGAGGGGATCCGCCCCAGCTCAGGCCCAGGGACTCAGGCAAGCTGAATAGGGAGAAAACTCCTGCATGTTAGGAGGCAGCCCCTCCCATCGGGCCCACCATTCTCTCACACTGCCATGCAGGGCGCCCTTCGGGCCTCCCTTCAATGAGGAGCGTGGGTCTGAGGGCCGCCTGGGTGGTGACAGCAGGGTGGTGGGCCAGGCACCTCCCGCCCCCTGGCCGAGGACTGCCTCTCGGCCACCGAAGTCTGCTCCATGCCATGAGCGTGTGATGGGGGACCTGTGGCCTCCTCCCCTGGTGCCTCAGTTCTGACATTTGAAAACCCAGCACACTGATATTTCACCACCCCCCAACCCACCTCCCCCACCGCTCGGTGAGGGTCACAGGAGATCAAAATGCACCACACAGTGCCTGGCAAGGGCCCAGCGTCTGGAGGCTGTCTTTGTCAAGTGGGCGGACACGTGGGTCCAGGGCAGCGGCGGGAGGGCTCTGTGTCCCTTGCTCACCTCCCCTCACGTGCAGCCAGAGGCTGGCTTCGAGGCCACAGCGCGGTGGCTCCTGCCTGTTGCCCCAGCACCACAGAAGGCAGGAGGGGTGCCGGACTGGAGCCAGGAGCCATCTGTCCCTGTGGCTCCCACAGGGACCCCGCCCTTCCCGAATTCTTGTCTGGGACTCGGATCTTAAGATCCAGGGGGACTGTCTCCACTGTCCACAGGACACTCCCTGGCCGGCAGGTGGCTCATGCTGGCTGTAGGATCCTGCTCTAGCCTGAGGGAATTGCCACTCTGATCCAAGTTTCTCATTCACCGTGAGGTTCTCTGTGTGCCTGTGATCCCTGTCCCGAGCACCCATGGCCTCGGAACGTCCTGCGGAATTCTGACTGATCGATGGCTGGACCTGAAACGCACCCTGGGGTTTTTGGATTATCACCCTTGAGACAAGACCCAACCAAAGTGTTGGGTGTCAGCCAAGCACTTGCTCGTACAAGGTTCCTGCTTTTCAGCTGGCCGGTGCTTCACAGATTAACTCCGGACATCTAACAGTCAGTGGACATGACTTTGAGCAAACTCCGGGAGATGGTGAAGGACAGGGAAGCCTGGCGTGTTGCAGTCCACAAGGTTGCAAAGAGTCAGACACGACAGGCGGCTGGACAAGCTAACAACCTCAGCGGCCAGCTCAGAGGACTTGGAGTACACTGGCCACTGTTCCCTATCTAATGACAATGATGATGCTGAGACTGTGTTCTCACAGTCTATTCTGAGCTGATCCGCCCGCTGGGCAGTCCTCACAGACTCATTGTTCAGAAGATGGGCGGGGATCTACCTGGAAAGGACCTGCCTCCCTAGGCTGGTGTGTTCTCAAGTTGGGAGAAGCAGGCACAGGTGAGGGAAGGAGCTGGGGAAGGGAGATGACCTTCCAGGCACACACAGCCCTGCATGAAGCCAGCCCACACTGGGACTCGTGGTGACACCTGTCACTCAAGAAAACTCCCCCCATGTCTGAATTGTGTCACTAAACCTGAGACATAAATTGCTAGCTCTTCCCTACCCCCCGCAGCAGCCACCCCCAGCCATGCCAGGAAAATAAGACCCACCTCTCCCTGTGGGTGCTGCCCCCACCTGACACCTGTCATTGCGAACTCGGGGAGCTGTCTGGAGGTGCTGGGCTGTGGGCTGGCCTTCCTTCCCTCTGCTGGAGCTGTTTTTATCCAACTCCAGGGGAGGCTCCGCGCTCCGACGCCACTTCCTCGAGAGCAACCAGCCGCCAGCCTGCTCCCCTCTTGGCCCAGGGGATGCTGTCTTCTCATAGCAGAAGGTTCTGACTTTCTGGATAAAGCCAAATCCGAGCCCACGCCTTGACAACACAGAGGATTCTAAATGTGAAAGAAGCTGCAAAGGCTTGGGTTGGGGCCAGGAAGAAAGGAGGGGTAAGAGACAGACACTGCCAGGTGTCCAGAACACGTAACCTGGCCCCAAGCAGCTCATCAGAACTAAGGGATGGATGGGGTGGTGGGAGGCAGGTAGGATCAGGCCAAGGAGTGGAGAACCCACCTCTGATTCGGGGCCCGGGGTGGAGGTGAGGGGCAGCAAGTGGCTGAGGGAATTCCATTTCTTCAAGGATACCGGTTTGCTTCCAGGCCACAGGAAGCCCGAGACCCGCCTCCCAGCAGGACTGTAACTAGAAAGTTCGGCGGATAGGGTGGGTGGGCCACCGTCCCAGGTGGAGAGTACGGGAGCAGAGACTAAGCTCGCAGTGGCCCCCACAGGGGCGCACGGTGGAGCGAGGGGCCTACCCAGCTGCCGGCTGCCCAAGCCTTTCCATCCATTAAGGGGAGAACGACCAGGAAGGGCCACTCTTCTGTGCTGCTTTGCCTCAGCCACGTCCGAAACTCTGTGACCCTATGGACCATAGCCCCCAGGCTCTGTCCAGGGGATTCTCCAGGCAAGAATACTGGAGTAGGTTGCTGTGGATCCAGGGGATCCTCCCAGCTGGGATCGAAACTGCGTCTCTGTCTCCTGCACTGGCAGGTGGATTCTTTACCGCTACTGCCACAGGCCGCTCTTCCATCCCTGGCCAAATTCTGACTGAGTCCCTGATAAGAAAAGGCCCTCGGAGAGAGACACACCCAATGGCACACAGTCCAGGGAGGCCAGAAACTTGGCTTTGGGCCAGTCCCACATTTTAACAACCCCTACGCTAGAATGAAAATGAAAAGAAAGCAGACATGTGAATGTCTACCTTGTCACTGTCATTTAGATCTCCTTTCTCTTAACTGCTGATTGATCTTGAATCAGACATTTTCTGGTGGTTGTGACTCTGTAACAATCACTTAGGTGTCGCAAAGGCCCCGTCGTCCCTTTGCGACAGGAGGAATCCCCATGTAACACCAGCAAGGTCGCCTGAATGCCTCTGTTTGCAGAAGAGGGATTTTCGCAGAAGAGGGATTTTCAGAGAGGGGTCCACCGCCATCTGCAATTATTATTATTTTTTTGCAATTCTAAAACCCCTAAAGCTCTCAAATGGTGAGTTTTCTCCCCTTACATATTTAGTGGCAAAATCTGACCTGTACTGAGGCGAAGCTATTTACAATTTTATTGATCCTAATAAGTCTGATTATTCACATGCTCCTCTGCAGAAATGGTCCCGTGTTTCATGGTGTGAGCAGGTCCAGACTTCGCCGGGATGTCACGAAATGGATGGCAAACATTTCCTCTTCTCTTCCTCAGATCTAAAATGTGTGAAGTCAGAGACCCGATGGCCCTAAGGATTTCAGAGAAAGGAGTACGGGCCCCAAACAGTGTTGAGTGTAATGGGGAAGGCTGCCCATGTGGACCTGGTGGTGAACTTGTACATCTGGCAATTCCAGCAGTTTGGCCCCAGGAATGGAGCCACTGCCTTCCTTCCCAGGGAAACAAAGGTCAGATCCGCCCAGACCTGAAGACTTCAGTGGCGAGAAGATGGGGTCGGCCAGGGAGCCAGCAGAGCCCCGTAGGGACCCGCTCCCGCCAACAGTGGAGGGCACAGCAGGCTTTTCCACACCAGGCAGGAATCTGTCTATCCTTACTCACGCCCGGGTGTTGCCCCCAGGAGACCACTCCCACAGGGGCCCGGAGGAGGTGTCCACCGCAGTCCTGCCCCTTGACGAGCCCTGCTCGCCTGGACAGGGTCACAGCTGCCTGGCCTGGCTGCCCCGCTCGCCCTCCTGGTGGGCAGCGGACAAGGCGAGGCGGCCCGAGCCTGGGGCGCTCCAGCTTCTTGTGTCAGCATCCCCGCCTCCACCCCACTCCCCACCCAACCCAGATGCCCTCTGGGCGTCTGCGCTACAGGACTCTCTGGAGCAGCAGGAGGAGCTGGCAGCTCTCAGAGCCTGCTGAGAAAAGCAGGTGCGTTTTCAAAATAAATAGTATTCTCAAATCCCCTTCTTTCCACTGCAAACCCAGGAAGCAGCAGAAGAGAACACAAGAAGAGCCGGGGCCGGCCGCTGCCTGACGTGGCCCTCCTGGGCACCGGGCTTCTCAGCGGCTCGCCCGGGCTCACAGCTGCTGTGGGATGCCCTGCTCCTTGTAGCCTGTGAGGGAGAAGCAGAGGAGAGATGGTCAGACACCCACTTCCCTCACCATTTCTCCAGGCGGTGCCCCCAGGCTCGAATATGCTAGAAGTTATTCACACAGACGTGTGAATGACTGCTACAGTGGTCCAGCTTTTCCCAAGGGCGCTGGCTTCTTAATGGGGAACAAGGGGATGAATGGAGAGAGTGGATTTCGGGGTTTAGTCGGGGAGACATGAGAGGAGGATTTCTGGTACAGACCTGCTGGGGGTTGAAAGGTTATCAACGTGCTCCTGAATCCACACCCCTGAAGCCACTGCACAAACGTGGCCCCAGCAGACTGGCCTGCTGCCATTTCCTAACGTGGCGCCTTGGGAGAAGGTGCCAGGGAGACTTCCCCAAGTGATGGGCATCTGGTACGTGTGGATGGAGAAGAGGAAGGAAGAGAAAAAGGAAGACAGCATACAGAAGGGAGGAGCCAAGCCGGCGTGCTCCATCAGTTGGACATCTGTGATACAGGCCAAGGTGACCGCAGGCTTTGAGCCTTTAAAGCCTTGGTGGTGACTATCAGGACATGAGGAAAACTTGATATTAAGGAACTGATGCTAGTTTATTTGAGCATGAAAAGGTACTGTGTTTCTTTCTTTTTTTTTTTTTAAGACATCTACTAGGATATTTAAGGGTGAAATTGTCATCTGGGTTTGCTGAGTAGTTACCCCTATTAGCTGATAACTCAGCCCACAGAGGAGCATCAGTGGATTTGTGTTTGGTTTTTTTTCCCCTTTATTTACCAGGTTACTTATCAAGTTAAGGTGTTGGGGGTGGAGGCAAACGCAGGCAGTAATAGAAGAAAACAGAGCTGCCGTGAGTGGATGATGGCTGAAGCTGGTATAGGCATTTAGAGACTCACTATACTAGGCCTTCTATTTGTGCCTATGTTTAAACATTTTCCAAAATAAAAAACTAAAAATAGAAACTTGTTGGCCAACAGGGAGAGGGGGTGTTTGTGTGCAGGAAGTGGGGGATAGGCAGGGGACCCGGAGGGTAGCCGTGTGAGGTGGGGGAAGGGCAATGAAGGGGAGGGTCCAGGCAGCCCAGGCATGAGACCTGTGCATACCCCAACAGACTCACCTTGGGAAACTTCGGAGAAACACAGGAATACGAGGCAGCATGAGGAAGAGGAGAAAAAGAGAAAGAGAAAACAGTCTAAAAAGAGAAGCCAGACGTGAGACAAGCTGGGACCTGGCACCCAGGCCCTTTGCTGCAGTGCTTGCACCTGGACAAACTCTCTTTGAGCAACAAAATACAAAGAAACTATGAGGGATCAAAAATAACTGCATGCATGTGCATGAACAGTAGGGGCAAACTATGGACAAGAAGATACAAAAAGACCAAAAGAACCAACTGTCACTTCTGAAGAGCCTGGAGCAAAAGCAGGGTATCATGCAGTCCCCTGCACACAGCACCACCTAAGGCACCCCTCCAGCCAGACCCCTGGACCTGCCCCTACCTTCATCCCATATAAGGAATCAGTTTACCTTTCTGCTCCGGGAGAAACCAAGGGAACCTGTTATTTGTTCTCACTACCCTCTATTGCAACAGGGGCCCCCAATAAAACCTTGCCTGATTTCTAGTCTGGCTTCTTATCAGTTTCTACTGATTAAAGAGGCCAAGAACCTTGGTCTGTAACCGAGGGACTGCCTGAAATATAAAATGAGAGAGGCTGCATGGTGGGGATTGGGAGATGGAAGAGGTCTGCAGTTTGCATTCATAGTGACCAGCCACTGTGGCCAGTGGGCAGCCCCAGAGGGTGTGTGGGCTTCGGTTCAGGAGTGCAGAGCATCCCCCCGCTCCCCGGGGGGGTCACTCTCCGTGAGACACCGCCAAGAAGCTCTCTCCTCTTCCCTCCGAATCTCAGCCAAGGTCGCTCTTCTGCTCACCTTCTGCCCCTCACTCTTCTTCTGCCCCCAACCCATCTTTGCCTCAAGATGAATTCTGGATGGCTCCAAGGAGGGACAGCTACAGGACAAGTTTGACTGTGACAACCTACAGATGTTGAAGTGACCCATCCTGGCCCCCGTTTAAGCCACGGGGTTCACCTTTCATGTGGACAGGAGTCACATATATAAAACCTAATGCTTTGGGAAAGACTCAGGCTGGGAATGGCAGACTTTTATCTTGCAGACATCTTGGATCCATTAGTAGTGACTGCCTGAAGCCCTGAGTTGAAAATGGGTAAGACTATTCAGCAGAAAGTGTCAAGATAGATTAGCAATGTCTGCCAAGGGTATGGCAGCTGAAAAAGGCTCCTGTACAATTATCAAGTATTTATTGACCCACACCAATACAGGCTATTGTTAACTTACTGATTATTTTTATAAATATAAACAGAGTAGCAGCCTTGCAAGTTCCTGTTTTAACTGCTAGTTTGATTTAGAGTTCTCTGATTTCCCCCTTAGGAGGTTTTTCTTGAGGGTATGTTTCTTTTGTTGTTATTGTTTTAATTAACTAATAAGTTCTTTATAGTAGGTCCTTGTTGGTAATCTATTTTAAATCTAGTAGTATGTACATGTCAATTCCAAACTCCCAACCTATCCTTCCCCATGGTACGTTTCTTGGTGACACTCACATAATGCTAGGTAAAAAAAATTACCCTGTGTTGTTACATTTGGAAAATCTCCTTCATTTTTACAGGAAGAGGTTGGAGTGACATGAGAAACAACATCCCCTTATCCAGCTATCTACTAGGGCAGACATTGTGCCAGGGCAGTCCATTGCGATGATTCTCTTCAGTGTAGTATTCCTGAGACATGCACACTCCCCTGCTGCTTGGGGTGATCTCAGCCCACAGCACCATCTCAACAGTGGCAGTTGCAGGCGGGTTTGCTTTCTGGAAAGAGGGGCAAAGGCACCCGTTGCTGAGATGGGTGAGCGAGTCTGGTGCCTAGGTGGGATAAGTGGGTAGCAGTGAGGTATGGTGGGTTTTCTGGGGCAGCCCTCAAGTCCATTCCCCAAACAGTGTTCTAAAAAGTCTGACACAAAGACAGCACTCCTGAAACCAAGGAGGTGACCCACCATGAAGGCGTGGGCTGGGAGGAAGGGGGCAGGAAGTGAGGGAAGGTGGGTTCCAGCACTTGAGTAGTCTGCAGCCCAGCTACGGCCCCCACACCAGCCATGAGAGAGGGGTTGATGCAGAGTCAACAGCTAGGGTGGTGGAAGGTGAGGAAGCAATAGGTTCCCATCTGCCCATCTTGGGTGTCTGTGTCCTCCTCTAGGAGGTGATAAAGGGGAGTTCTTGAAGCTTTCTCTAAGATCCAGACCCTGTGGGGTCTGGTATCAAGCGTGACCCAAAAAGAGAATATCAGAAAGCTCTAGGCATCAGGTTAGGCATCAACACATTTATTGTGACACAGCTTTGTGCCGCTATAACAGAAAGTCTCCTCACTAACAGGCCCCAGTGCCTGGCCCAACACCTGTGTGACGAGGAGATGACTCAGTAAGAGGGGTCTGGGGCTCATACTGGGCGGAGACGGGGCAGCCTTCCTAGGCTTTCCATCAGCCACCGAGGAAGCCTCTGAGAGCAGAGGGCCCCTTCCAGGTTCCAGCTGGGAACAGGCCTCTCAGAGAAGCACCAAACTCCCTCTGGGAAATGGTCGGACTTGGCTTCTCCAGACTCACAGGATGACTGGCAGCACGTCTGTCTTATCAGCGATGCTCTGCCCCACTGCCCACAAATGGAAGTAGTCCGTGGGCCTTTCCCGGGGCAGGGGTCCCCTGAGGGAGCTGGAGGCCCCTGCCTCGGTCTCTGCCTGCTCTGCAGGCTCACCGACCCCCTTGCTGATGGGCAGCCCCTGCCCTGGGAGCAGCTGTCCCAGGAGGGACTGGGCCTCTTCCAACTGCTCCTCAGCTTCCCCGGTGGTTGCCCTGCCCCGCGTTCCCCTCCCCGTTCTCTGGCCACCCCTGTCTCCCGGCTCTAACTCTGAGATGCCCTGGCTGTCCCGCACCCCAGCGGGGAAAGCAGCTGCTTCCACCCGCCTGTCTAGCCGATCCACCGGCCCTGCTGGGCTCGCTCAGGCTCAGGGACCTGCCTTTTCTCTGGCCTGCTGGTTTGATTGGTCACTGACCCTAACCTTGCTTGGGCCCTGGTATCTGAGTGAGCCTTGGGTCTTGGATGCGCACAGGATTATGAACTCAGACTGAGTCAACTAGGAATCATTCTAGATCATTCTAGAGCCCCCTGACCCTTGGGCTTCCCCTCTTGCCCCCGCTGTTCTTCCCTGGCACAGCTCACCTCTGGCGCAGGCACTCCACCTGCAAATGGTCTTGTCAGGTGTGGGGCACAGGAGGAGCGTGGGGTGTGGGGGGAAGGGCAAAGGGCCTGTGAGGACGTGCTCCACGTGAGTGAGGAGCTTCGGCCTAATGAGGTAGACAGAACGTGTGACAATACAGGGACCTGCACGGGGGCACGGGGTGACGAGTGCGGTTGCTTAAAATAGGTGTCTGTCTGAAGATCTCGCCAGGTTATTTTTAAAATGTTAATCAAGTCTTCTTCGGCAGTTTTGTGTCGGGATCAAGTTTGTGTTAAGTGACTGGTGAAGGTTCGCTGAATACAAATCAGGAAGAGGAAGGCCTTAGCATCAAGGAACAAAGAACTTACTTGAAAAGAAGCTGAAATTATGCAGTTCTGGCTGTTAAATAAAAGGCAGTTATAGGGTCTCCTGAGCACACAGATGCCCGGTGGCCTTTTCCTTCTTTCTGGAAGTGGCATGACGGAGGCATGAGGGACTGAGCTCAGGTGGGCCACACCCTTGCTACCCTGGTGTTGTCAACCGGGCTGTTTCCTTGACAAACGTGATGCCTGGTGTGTCTGTGCTGAACAGGCGCTCTCTTCCTTCCTTATTCATGCCCTCTGGCTCAGGTGTCTGCCTGATGCTGTCGTGATACCCTGCAGGCCCCGGGGCTGGGCATGCGGGGAGAGTCCCCTAGGCAAGGTGGCCACAGACACCAGTGAGCCCTTGGGGGAGACGCAGGCCCAGCCGTGCAGATCTCCCTGCAAAGCCCCCACCTGACCCCCAACAGGATCACAAACAAACGCCCAGTCCATCCTGACCCCCACCCCTCCTCCAGCCCTGCTCCCCGCATCCCGGCCCGGCCCTGGCCCCACAGCTACTCACTGGCGAGGATGACCATGTCCATGCCCCAGAAGATGCTCATGATCCAGCCCACCATGACGATGGCCGTGAGGATCTGGATGAGGGCCGCGGCGATGTTCAGCCAGAAGACACAGCACACGTGCCTGTCCGGGAGGTCCGTGCGGGCGCCACACAGCACAGTGAAGGCCGAGACGAACGTCCCTGTGAGAGCCGGAGGGGACAGCCTTTGGAGGGCGCTGGGAGACGCAGCAGCACATGTGCCCGTCATGAGCTGGGGCCCAGCGGCTCGCCCTCCAGGAGCTCCGAGGGGAACAACTCAGGTCCAGCACTTTGCTGCTCAGACCACTGGCACCCACGCTAGAGATGCCAATGTACCAGTCTGGAGGAGGCATGGCCCTGGGCGGCCAAGGACACGGCACAGTCCTGAGGCCTCAGGGGAACACAGATGTCCCCTAACAATCCATGCCTGCCATTAAGGAGCCACAATGCAGCCACTTGAAAGTAACAGGCAGCAGGTGGAAAGGACACCAATCTCGTGTGGCAAAGCTCCTTAGGGCCTAAGAGTTCAGAGGTAGGAGCTGGAGTCGTTGAGGGGACAGGGAAGCCACCCAGAGGGTAGATTCAGGAAATGACCCCCAGCACACACACTGACAACGGTGCCTGCAGAGCGGAGTAAGCTCAGGCCAGGGTGCGTCTCCCAGAACCCTTCCTTCAAGGGGCTCTCCCAGACACCCCGACCTGTAAGAGGAGGGACAGAGAGCCCGAGACTTTCTGAGCAGCCACAGGCACAAAGCAACGTGGTGAGTGTGTCTGTGGTCCTTACTTCATCCCAAACTTCCCAGAGCCCTGCAGGTATTAATAATGTCACAACACTTTTATTGACACTTTTCTCAAGCCAGGCTCTTTTCTACACGGGCTCTGAGCCCTGTAACAACCCTGCAAGTTAGCTGGCATTCCTCCTGTCTGTGTAAGTTCTCTATGGCTGCTGTGACAAGTTACTGCAAACGTAGTGACTTAAAGCAACACAACGCGGGAGGTTAGAAGTCTGAAATGGGTCCTCGGGGCTGGCTCGTTTCTGGAGGTTCTGGGGGACAATGGTTTCCTTGCCTTTTCCAGTTTCTCAAGGTTGCCTGCGTTCCTTGGCTCATGGCCCCTTCCTTTGTCATCAAAGCCAGGAGCTGTACATCTTCTCTCCTCTCATACCTCAGCTTCCATCCTTCCATCCTCTCCCTCTGACTATCATCCTCCTGTCTCCCTCTTGGAGGGACCCTTCTGATTATCCTGGGCCCACTGGATAATCCAGGGTAAGCCCCATATTTTTAAGATCCTTAAATTAGTCACATCTGAAAGGTCCTTCCTTTTTATGTAAGGTAGCATCTTTGCAGGTTCTGGGATCAGGATATGGACATCTCTGGGGGTGGGCATCATTCTGTCTATCATACTATCTTACATACTGCATTAACCTGGTGTTTCCGATGCTTTGGTATCTGGAGACTTGCTGACTCTGTAGAGATTCCCCTCCCAGGGCTAGCCAGTTCCTAGGGATAGCAAATGACTCTCTTATGCAAGACAAACCATCGAGAATGCATACCCAGGCTGCTCTTTTATAGACTCTCACCCTCTGGGTCACTCTCTTCTGCCCTAATCACTCAGGGCCAGGCGCCAGACAGCTCAGGCAGTCCCTACACCCTGGGGAACACTAGCCCATCCTAAGCCTGCTTGACCTGTCTTGACATTCCTTTGCATGGAAATCACAGCAAAGTCTCCTGCCCATGTCTCCCCCCAACTTCCTCTGCCTCCTAATGGTCCCTGGTCCTTCCCCATGTGCACCTCCAAAGTGTGGCATGCCCTCTCCTCTTAGGAACTGTGAGGAACAAACTATCTTTTCAATGGCTGTCATTTCCTGATCTGTTGGCCTCACCACACCTCACTATTAATAATAACAAAACCTACATTTTAAAGCACGCACGCACACTCAGAGTCAAGAATTAAGTATCTCAGACTTTCCTGGTGGTCCAGTAGTTAAGAACCCTCCAGCCAATGCAGAAGACACGGGTTTGCTTCCTGGTCTGGGAAGATCCCACATGCCTCCGAGCAACAAAGCCTGGGCGCCACTCTACTGATCCTGAGCTCCAGAGCCTGAGTGCTCCACAGCAAGGGAGGCCACCGCAAGGAGAAGCTTGAGTCCCACGACTAAAGCTCAGCTCCCACTTGCCATAACTAGCGAAAGAGCCGGGACAGCACCAAAGACCCAGCAGAGCCAAAAATTAATTAATTAATTAATTTTAAAAGGAGGATTAAGTATCTTGTCCAAGGTCTCACGCATGGGTAGGCATTGACCCCACCACTGTCTGATGAGGAAGACAAACTTGGAGAAAGGAGAACTGAAAAATGATGGGGACATGAATTCAGGGCTTGGTAGTGGACCTGGAAGGAAACAGGACATATGGACCATGAGAATGTATATGTCCCCATCCATTGCCTCTGCTTATGTGTCATGCTGGAGACATGAGATAAGCACTAGATGACACCATTTAAAACACACAGCCAAAGCGGAAAGATGGTAGAAGATGAACAGGGGCATGTGGGGGAAATACTAAGTAACATTAACACAGGTGCCATTTACTGCATCCCTATAGTCATTACAACAGGCTACCACACTCTCCTACTCACACTGCCTCTAATTCTTATGACAGTTCATGATGGTTATTATTATCCCCACTTTACAGATGGGGAGACCTAAGATCAAAGAGGCTAAATGACTTGTCCACAGACTAGTTCAGTTCAGTTCAGTTCAGCCGCTCAGTCATGTCCGACTCTTCGTGACCCCATGAATCGCAGCATGCCAGGCCTCCCTGTCCATCACCATCTCCCGGAGTCCACTCAGACTCACNCTTCGGCCTAATGAGGTAGACAGAACGTGTGACAATACAGGGACCTGCACGGGGGCACGGGGTGACGAGTGCGGTTGCTTAAAATAGGTGTCTGTCTGAAGATCTCGCCAGGTTATTTTTAAAATGTTAATCAAGTCTTCTTCGGCAGTTTTGTGTCGGGATCAAGTTTGTGTTAAGTGACTGGTGAAGGTTCGCTGAATACAAATCAGGAAGAGGAAGGCCTTAGCATCAAGGAACAAAGAACTTACTTGAAAAGAAGCTGAAATTATGCAGTTCTGGCTGTTAAATAAAAGGCAGTTATAGGGTCTCCTGAGCACACAGATGCCCGGTGGCCTTTTCCTTCTTTCTGGAAGTGGCATGACGGAGGCATGAGGGACTGAGCTCAGGTGGGCCACACCCTTGCTACCCTGGTGTTGTCAACCGGGCTGTTTCCTTGACAAACGTGATGCCTGGTGTGTCTGTGCTGAACAGGCGCTCTCTTCCTTCCTTATTCATGCCCTCTGGCTCAGGTGTCTGCCTGATGCTGTCGTGATACCCTGCAGGCCCCGGGGCTGGGCATGCGGGGAGAGTCCCCTAGGCAAGGTGGCCACAGACACCAGTGAGCCCTTGGGGGAGACGCAGGCCCAGCCGTGCAGATCTCCCTGCAAAGCCCCCACCTGACCCCCAACAGGATCACAAACAAACGCCCAGTCCATCCTGACCCCCACCCCTCCTCCAGCCCTGCTCCCCGCATCCCGGCCCGGCCCTGGCCCCACAGCTACTCACTGGCGAGGATGACCATGTCCATGCCCCAGAAGATGCTCATGATCCAGCCCACCATGACGATGGCCGTGAGGATCTGGATGAGGGCCGCGGCGATGTTCAGCCAGAAGACACAGCACACGTGCCTGTCCGGGAGGTCCGTGCGGGCGCCACACAGCACAGTGAAGGCCGAGACGAACGTCCCTGTGAGAGCCGGAGGGGACAGCCTTTGGAGGGCGCTGGGAGACGCAGCAGCACATGTGCCCGTCATGAGCTGGGGCCCAGTGGCTCGCCCTCCAGGAGCTCCGAGGGGAACAACTCAGGTCCAGCACTTTGCTGCTCAGACCACTGGCACCCATGCTAGAGATGCCAATGTACCAGTCTGGAGGAGGCATGGCCCTGGGCGGCGAAGGACACGGCACAGTCCTGAGGCCTCAGGGGAACACAGATGTCCCCTAACAATCCATGCCTGCCATTAAGGAGCCACAATGCAGCCACTTGAAAGTAACAGGCAGCAGGTGGAAAGGACACCAATCTCGTGTGGCAAAGCTCCTTAGGGCCTAAGAGTTCAGAGGTAGGAGCTGGAGTCGTTGAGGGGACAGGGAAGCCACCCAGAGGGTAGATTCAGGAAATGACCCCCAGCACACACACTGACAACGGTGCCTGCAGAGCGGAGTAAGCTCAGGCCAGGGTGCATCTCCCAGACACCCCGACCTGTAAGAGGAGGGACAGAGAGCCCGAGACTTTCTGAGCAGCCACAGGCACAAAGCAACGTGGTGAGTGTGTCTGTGGTCCTTACTTCATCCCAAACTTCCCAGAGCCCTGCAGGTATTAATAATGTCACAACACTTTTATTGACACTTTTCTCAAGCCAGGCTCTTTTCTACACGGGCTCTGAGCCCTGTAACAACCCTGCAAGTTAGCTGGCATTCCTCCTGTCTGTGTAAGTTCTCTATGGCTGCTGTGACAAGTTACTGCAAACGTAGTGACTTAAAGCAACACAACGCGGGAGGTTAGAAGTCTGAAATGGGTCCTCGGGGCTGGCTCGTTTCTGGAGGTTCTGGGGGACAATGGTTTCCTTGCCTTTTCCAGTTTCTCAAGGTTGCCTGCGTTCCTTGGCTCATGGCCCCTTCCTTTGTCATCAAAGCCAGGAGCTGTACATCTTCTCTCCTCTCATACCTCAGCTTCCATCCTTCCATCCTCTCCCTCTGACTATCATCCTCCTGTCTCCCTCTTGGAGGGACCCTTCTGATTATCCTGGGCCCACTGGATAATCCAGGGTAAGCCCCATATTTTTAAGATCCTTAAATTAGTCACATCTGAAAGGTCCTTCCTTTTTATGTAAGGTAGCATCTTTGCAGGTTCTGGGATCAGGATATGGACATCTCTGGGGGTGGGCATCATTCTGTCTATCATACTATCTTACATACTGCATTAACCTGGTGTTTCCGATGCTTTGGTATCTGGAGACTTGCTGACTCTGTAGAGATTCCCCTCCCAGGGCTAGCCAGTTCCTAGGGATAGCAAATGACTCTCTTATGCAAGACAAACCATCGAGAATGCATACCCAGGCTGCTCTTTTATAGACTCTCACCCTCTGGGTCACTCTCTTCTGCCCTAATCACTCAGGGCCAGGCGCCAGACAGCTCAGGCAGTCCCTACACCCTGGGGAACACTAGCCCATCCTAAGCCTGCTTGACCTGTCTTGACATTCCTTTGCATGGAAATCACAGCAAAGTCTCCTGCCCATGTCTCCCCCCAACTTCCTCTGCCTCCTAATGGTCCCTGGTCCTTCCCCATGTGCACCTCCAAAGTGTGGCATGCCCTCTCCTCTTAGGAACTGTGAGGAACAAACTATCTTTTCAATGGCTGTCATTTCCTGATCTGTTGGCCTCACCACACCTCACTATTAATAATAACAAAACCTACATTTTAAAGCACGCACGCACACTCAGAGTCAAGAATTAAGTATCTCAGACTTTCCTGGTGGTCCAGTAGTTAAGAACCCTCCAGCCAATGCAGAAGACACGGGTTTGCTTCCTGGTCTGGGAAGATCCCACATGCCTCCGAGCAACAAAGCCTGGGCGCCACTCTACTGATCCTGAGCTCCAGAGCCTGAGTGCTCCACAGCAAGGGAGGCCACCGCAAGGAGAAGCTTGAGTCCCACGACTAAAGCTCAGCTCCCACTTGCCATAACTAGCGAAAGAGCCGGGACAGCACCAAAGACCCAGCAGAGCCAAAAATTAATTAATTAATTAATTTTAAAAGGAGGATTAAGTATCTTGTCCAAGGTCTCACGCATGGGTAGGCATTGACCCCACCACTGTCTGATGAGGAAGACAAACTTGGAGAAAGGAGAACTGAAAAATGATGGGGACATGAATTCAGGGCTTGGTAGTGGACCTGGAAGGAAACAGGACATATGGACCATGAGAATGTATATGTCCCCATCCATTGCCTCTGCTTATGTGTCATGCTGGAGACATGAGATAAGCACTAGATGACACCATTTAAAACACACAGCCAAAGCGGAAAGATGGTAGAAGATGAACAGGGGCATGTGGGGGAAATACTAAGTAACATTAACACAGGTGCCATTTACTGCATCCCTATAGTCATTACAACAGGCTACCACACTCTCCTACTCACACTGCCTCTAATTCTTATGACAGTTCATGATGGTTATTATTATCCCCACTTTACAGATGGGGAGACCTAAGATCAAAGAGGCTAAATGACTTGTCCACAGACTAGTTCAGTTCAGTTCAGTTCAGCCGCTCAGTCATGTCCGACTCTTCGTGACCCCATGAATCGCAGCATGCCAGGCCTCCCTGTCCATCACCATCTCCCGGAGTCCACTCAGACTCACATTCATCGAGTCCGTGATGCCATCCAGCCATCTCATCCTCGGTCGTCCCCTTCTCCTCCTGCTCCCAATCCTTCCCAGCATCAGAGTCTTTTCCAATGAGTCAACTCTTTGTATGAGGTGGCCAAAGTGCTGGAGTTTCAGCTTTAGCATCATTCCTTCCAAAGAAATCCCAGGGCTGATCTTCAGAATGGACTGGCTGGATCTCCCTGCAGTCCAAGGGACTCTCAAGAGTCTTCTCCAACACCACAGTTCGAAAGCATCAATTCTTCAGAGTAGAGCCCAGATTTAAACCCAGATTTCTCCAGAGTGGAAATCTGAGCTCTTTTCAGTCTAGGGTGTTCCAGCCTTACATTAAAAATTAAGGAAAACGTATGGCCCTTCCTCAATAGAGTTGCCATATAATCCAGCAATTCTACTTCTGAGTATATACCCAAACGAATTGAAAGTAAGGTCTCAAAGAGATATTAGTATGCCTATGTTCATTGCAGTATTATTCACAATAGCTGAAACATGGAGGCAACCCAAGCGTCTACAGATGGATGAATGGACAAGCAAAATATGATCTATACATATCATGGAATAGTATACATCCTTTAAAAAGGGAGGAGATTCTGACATGTGCTACAACATAGATGAACCCTGATGATATTACGTTAAGTGAAATAAGCCAGTTACAAAAAAACAAATATATTATTTCACTTATATGAGTTACCTAGAGTAGTCAGAATCATAGGAATAGGAAATAAGATGCTGGTTGCCAAGGTCTAGGGGGAGGAGGTTATGAGGAGCTATTGTTTAATGTGTACAGAGTCTCAGTATTGTCAGATGAAAGAGTTCTGGAGACAAATGGTGGTGATGGGTGCACAGCAATTTGAATTTGCTTAATGCCCATGCATTGTGCACTTAAGAATAGATAAGATGGCAAATTTCACATTCTGTGTAGTTTACTACAATAAAAAGAATTGGAGGGAAAAAGGAGAGAAACTACATCCTTAATGATTTTCGAAACATTCTTGAACCTCTCCACATTCCCCCACCCCTGCCCGGGCCAATGTCCTTCACGGAAGCAGACGGCGCCCTGACCCTGGCCGGCAGTGTCCTGACTCAGTGGGATCTGGCTGAGGTTCTGTGACCCCCTGTCTCTTTGTAGCTGTGGCCTTGCCATGGTCATCCTGCCTAGGAAACGGGAACAAGTTCTTACTCAATTGAACCATAAGAAATTGCCATCTTGGTAGGTCAGAGAATAACAGCAATTTCATATGGCTCAGCCTAACATGTAGTTGATATAAAAAATTTGAGCATAAGGGAACCCCTGAACTCAGAGATTCTTAGTTAAAAGGTCATCTAATCTATCCTCTGCCCCCAAACAGCGTATCACCAGAATTACCAAACTGATTAGAGGCCAGTGAGCCCCTTCATGCATCTAGTTGCTTGCCATGGAGACAGAGAGGCCTAGCCAGCCTGCTGCTCCAGGGACAAGAAACATCAGCAAAGAGGAAGGCTTATCTGCTGGGGAAGCTGGGCTAACCCACATTTTATTTAAAAGACAACATGGGCGTGGTGTGGGAGGGACTTTTGGGCACTATTCTTTTACCCACATTGATTTATTTTACCCAAATTATTTTAGCACTGCTGCTGCTACTAAGTCACTTCAGTCGTGTCCGACTCTGTGCGACGCCATAGACACCAGCTCTGCCATTCCTGGGATGCTCCAGGCAAGAACACTGGAGTGGGTTGCCATTTCCTTCTCCAGTTGCATATGAAGAGGTATTATTTTAAATGAGTCTTACTTGCTAAAGAAAGAGCCCCCACTCCCAACAGCAACCACTTAGTCCTACCAGTCCAACCAGTTATTCCATGAGCACCAACCCCGAGCCAGCGCCAGGCCCTGGAACAGAGAGTGCAGGCTGGTGCTGGAGGCTTGGCTGGGTCCCTTGCAGGGAGCGCACACTCTGGTGGGGATACTGGGTTCCAGAAAGAACAGTGACGAATCAAGTCTGGTTTATCAGAAAAGACTTCACAGAAGCAAACGTGATGAGGGGAAAGGTATAGAAAGCCAATGGGAAATAGTCAAGGGGAGGAGGGGAAGAACACCCCAAAGACAACCTGGAATGTCTGTCCAGAAGCCCAGAGGGTGGCAGGGGGCCTTGAGAGTACAGGGAGCGGAGCACAGGGTGCCGCGTGCACGGCAGGATGAAAACGGGGCTGGAGGTGGGCAGCTGTCAGACTGGGGGCGGCCTTGAGGGCCTTGCTGTGGGGCCTGGCTTCCTCTTCCAGGCAACCAGGCAGCCCCTGGGGGGGCTGGTTTCAGTGGGGAACCACAGGTCAGGGTTGTGACCCTCAAGGGGAGGACGGGGCAGAAGGGATAAGGCAGAGCCTGGGAGGTGAGATGAGATGAGGTAGGCAGGGAAGCATGGTAGTGGGTGCAGGGGAGAGAAGGACCCCTGGTTGGGAGGGGTGTCCTGGGGATTGAGGGGCCTGTTCATTTCGGAGAAGGCTCTGCCTTCTGGTTTCCCACACTATGTGGTGAATGTGAAGCCACAAACCAGGTGGTGAAGCCAGTGAGGGCGGTACCCATGGGCTGAGCAGAGCCGAGCTGGAGACAGGCTCAGGAGGGTCGCCTGCAGGTAGCGGAAGTCGTCAAAGTGAATAAGGTCACACAGGAGGGGGTGGAATTCAAGGAAAGACCCAGGGGACATCAAGGCCACAAAGGGGACAGAGGGGGGCTGATCAGACAGAGGTGAGAGCGTGTGTCCCAGACACAGAGGAGTCTCAGGGAAGAGGAGCTGGTGGACAGGGTCACCCGCTGCAGAGATGGAGTGGGGACAGGCAGGCCCCGGGTTGAATTAAGTCGCCAGTGGCCTCAGGGAGAGTCTGAGAAGCTGAGGGGCTGAGAGCAGAGAGGAGGATATCAAAGTTCCAGGGAGAGAAAGAGGCGAGGATTTGAGCACATGGGAGAGGACCCCTCTCTCCTCGGGAGAAACTCAAGCTTGTCTGGCTGCTGGGGAGCCAGCGGGGAGGGAGAGGACGAGGATATAAGCAGGCCAGAGGAGCGGGTAGCAAGGTTCTTGAGGAGGTGAGGGGTAGGGGGATCTACCACAGATTTTCCAAACTGGTTCGCACATTAGAATTCTCCAACTGAGGTTTATTTATTTCCAAACTGGGAAATTTATTTCCAAATTGGGAAAGGAGTATGTCAAGGCTGTATATTGTCACCCTGCTTATTTAACTTCTATGCAGAGTCCATCATGAGAAATGCTGGGCTGGATGAAGCACAAGCTGGTATCAAGATTGCCGGGAGAAATATCAATAACCTCAGATACGCAGATGACACCACCCTTATGGCAGAAAGTGAAGAGGAACTACAGAGCCTCTTGATGAAAGTGAAAGAGGAGAGTGAAAAAGTTGGCTTCAAGCTCAACATTCAGAAAATGAAGATCATGGCATCCGGTCCCATCACTTCATGGCAAATAGATGGGGAAACAATGGAAACAGTGACAGATTTTATTTTGGGGGGCTCCAAAACCACTGCAGACATTGACTGCAGCCATGAAATTAAAAGATGCTTACTCCTCGGAAGAAACTATGACCAACCTAGACAGCATATTAACAAGCAGAGACATTACTTTGTCAACAAAGGTCCATCTAGTCAAGGCTATGGTTTTTCTGGTAGTCATGTATGAATGTGAGAGTTGGACTATAAAGAAAGCTGAGTGCTGAAGAATTGATGCTTTTGAACTGTGGTATTGGAGAAGACTCTTGAGAGTCCCTTGGACTGCAAAGAGATCAAACCAGTCCATCCTAAAGGAAATCAGTCCTGACTATTCATTGGAAGGACTGATGATGAAGCTGAAACTCCAATACTTTGCCCACCTGATGCGAAGAACTGACTCATTGGAAAAGACCCTGATGCTAGGAAAGATTGAAGGCAAGAGGAGAAGGGGGCAACAGAGGATGAGATGGTTGGATGGCTCATTGACTCTATGGTCATGAGTTTGAGCAAGCTCTGGGAGTTGGTGATGGACAGGGAAGCCTGGCATGCTGCAGTCCAAGGGGTCACAAAGGTTCGGACACAACTGAGCGACTGAACTGAACTGAACTGAGGTTTATACAAATGCAGGTTGCAGGGTACCTGCAGAGTACCTCCAGGCCGCCAGAGGCACAGGGATAGGTCCAAGGACTGCTCATTTGAAAACAGAAAAGAAACATTCCCCTAACTGAGTCTAACACACAATCAGGCTTGAGAATCCTTCTCTGGTAGGTGGAGAGATTGGCCTCCCAGATAGCGAACCAGAAAACCACACAACCTTGTAGGAAATTAGCCCACAATTCTTGCCTTTTACTCTGTCCCATAGCATCCCCCACAAGACTTCGAGCGGAGTCAGGGAAGCTGTCCTCCACAGGAGAGGCAGGGGCCTGACCACAGTGTTTCTGGCGGGGGCCAAGGTCCAATCAGGGCTTCCCTGGTGGCTCAGTGGTAAAGAACCCACATGTAATGTAGGTGATGCAGATTTGATCCATGGGTTGGGAAGATTCCCAGGAGAAGGAAATGGCAACCTGCTCTAGTATTCTTGCCTGCAGAATCCCATAGAACAGAGGAGCCTGGCTGGCTATCGTCCATGAGGTCACAAAGAGCTAGCCATGATTGATTAAACAGCAACAAGGTCCAGCCAAACACTAACTGGCACAGAAGAAAATGATGGTAATGAACCGAACTGTCACCTACCATAATCAGTGTGCTGAAAGACACCTGGGACCTAGGTGCAGACATATGCATTCTCTGTCCTACATGACCCCAAGGGAGAGAGATGGGCGGGGGAAGCCGGAGGAGAACCCTGCCCCCACCCCACAGAGGCTTACAGCAAAGACGCCAGAGGGTTTTGCAGTCACAGCCCCGTCTGGCCACTAGGGCTCTGCTGAGGTCACTGGCTTCCCCAAGGAGCTAGAGCTGAGGCTCCAGGAGTGGGCAGTGGGAGGGGAAGGGCTCTTTTACTTCCATCCTGGATGTCCCAAAGTGTCCTGGGGAGGTGGTGGGGACAGGAGGAGGAGAAGCAGGGCAATGTGAGCTGGCAGTCTCCCAACAGGACGGAGCCTGCGGGCTGAAATCATCCTTCCCGAGTCCCTTCAGGCTCAAGTTTTCTCTTGATTCACAAGGGAGTAGTGGAAGGTTGTTAAGGCAGCTTAAGGCAGCTGGGGGGGCGGGGCTGGGGAGGGTCACAACGCGGAGAAGGGTAGCGCTTCCCTCCGGAGCAGCTGCTCCAGAGAAAAGGTGCTCCCCTGGGACGGAGGCCGGGAAGTCCAGTTGGATTCCAGGCATCACCTGCAGCTGGCTCTGTGGTCATTAAGATGTGCCGCTCGTCAGTGGCTGAGACTCACACCTGNTCCTCTACCCAGGCTGCCCCCTCCATGTCCCAGATGGAGTGTGATGACGATGATGATTTTTTTTTTTTTGCCGCGGACTTGCCGGGATTCCTTTTCTTTCCATGTCAAGCTGGAGGGTCGGCGTGCTGGCCTCCTTCTGCCATGCCACACAGCAAAGTGTTATACAAGCAAGGAACTGTGGCTAAAATCCAAAAAACATTACCCAGAAAAAAAGGCAAACTGTGAGTAATACCCAATCGTGTGGTTCTGTGAAAAGACTCGGAAGTTGTCATTGGGTGTCCAAGCGACGAGCCTTCCCTTTTGTTGTTTTGCTTTGAAACATCTCCCGTTTGTACCCCAACTGTTTTTTGCGAACGTGACAATCTCCTCAGATGAAAAAGTTAATAAACAAAATGGCGACTCCGATGTTTAGCAAGATCACCATGGCAACCAGGATCGGCGCAGAGCCCTGGAACAGAAGGAGAAAAGGTGAGGTGAACCTGTGGCTGCTCCCCTCCTCCTGAGCCAAACTAGGGGTTCCCAGGGCTGGGGTTGGGGGATGGACATGAATCGCTGAGGAACCAGTCAGAGGCTCCCATGAGCGTCCAAGTCTGGACTCTGAAGCCCTTCAGGCCTGCACCTCTCCTGCCCCGGGTCTCTGAACAGTCGCCCCATGGCCTACGGCATCGCTGCCTCCAGCTCTGCACAACCAGGCTTTAGAAGCGGGCCCTCCACCCAAGCGTGGCCCCAACCCAGGGAGGGCGGAGCTCTCCCAGTCCTCTCCACTGGCTTTCGGTGTGGAATCCTGGGACACGAAGCCCACCAGGGCATGCAGACCCCAGCCCTTCCCTCCCTGGACCCCCCATCCTCAACCCTCTGCAGGCCCCAGGGCTGTACAGGGACAACCGGAGCAGCTGCCCCGGCCACCCAGATCTCCGCAGGAAGCCCTTCCACGGAAGGGTTCAGCAGTGGTGGTGCTCCCGTAAGTAGCTTTGTCTTAAAGCACCCAAGAGGTGCTTTAAGAGGTTTTAAAGCAGGAGCACGGTTCAGGGGGCTCAGTATAAAGCCCTTCCTGCATCTCCCACCCTGCCCACTGCTCGGCTTTCTAAACTACCTGCGTGCACGTGCACAAGCCACGCGCGTTTCTGGAAGAGAGCCGGGCGCTCGGTCTGGGAGGACCGCCTGGGTTCAGAGAGGGCGGGCGCGTCTCAGGACAGCCCTCCACCCAGACACAGGCTCACACTGGCTGCTGGGGGCTGAGCACGCTGCGAGGGGCCCTGAGGGCTGGTCACACGGGGCGTCTGTCAGCTGCTGGGCCGAGGTCAGAGAAGTTTCATGGGTCCTGCCTGCCGCCATGCGGTGGAGGAAGTGGGGAGTGTCTGCCTCCAGGTGGGAGCCAGGGGTGGGGGGA
>SJYV01037098.1:597397-627188 GCA_006410875.1 Neotragus pygmaeus | reverse complement strand
GCTCTGCAGGGGGCTGTCGTCGGGGGTCAGGTCTGAGGGGGTGGTGCCCTTGCGGTACAGCTCGGGGCTCTCCTGCTGCGGGGGCGTCCCCGTGGAGGTCACCTCGATGTCGTCGCTCGAAAGCTGATGTTTCGGCCGCTGGTACTCGAGCCCTGCGGCGGGTTGAAGACAGGTGCGGGCGGGCAGGTTACTTGGGGGTTCTGTGCTCAGGCCCAGGGGGGACCAGGATTGGGCGAGGCGGCACTCACTGCCTGCCAGCGGGTGAGGGGCAGAGAAAGTGGGAGGACAGTGTTCTCAAAGTCCCGAGGAGACCCCCATCCCCATCTGTGGCCACTTTTGAGGGTGACCAGATGAGGATGATGGGGTGGCCCCCAGCTGCAGAGGTGACCCGAGGCCTGATGCATTCCTGCTGAGGACAGAACATCTTGTGCTGGGGGACCTTCCGCAAGGCAGGATGTGGAGCTTAAGTGACAGTCCCACTGCCCCTGCCCCCATCCTGGGTCCTGGGGTTCTCCAGGGTGCTGCGAAGGCAGAGCCGAGAGCAGAGCTCCAGAGGGTGGTCCCAGGATGGATCCGACCCTGGCACCTTCCAGTCGCTCTGGGAAGCGTGCATCTAGAGGAATGATGCTGAGCTGCGTGAGGAGGGTCAGGGGTGGGCTGCCACGACCTCGGCCTCGGCAAACCCTTGGACCAGTCACCCCCCTGCTCCCGAGGAGGGAGGAGGGTCTTGGGTCTGGCTGACTCAAGGAGCTTCTAACTCCTTTCATCTGCTCCCTGCTCTGAGAGCACAGGTAGGCACCCCCTGAGTGTCTCCGAGCTTCACTGACCAGCTCGGCCATGTGTGGCTGCTGATGTTTAAATGTGGACTGAAGAGCAGGCTAGGGGCCGCAGTGGCCACAGTTTCTGCGTGGCGGGCAGCCACCTGGTCGGGCAGAGCAGGGACAGATTTTTAGAACAGCCCTGGGGCGCGTGGAGCACCCCAGAGTCTTGGGGGAGAGGCAGGCAGGAGGGATGCAGTGGGCTGGTATGGGGCTCTGGGGCACAGCCTGCGGGAGGCGTCCAGGGACCCTGGCCACATGGACTCACCGTTTTCCCGGTGCTGGAAGGAAGGGGAGAACTCTTTGGCAGTGATCCGGGCGATGCGTGCCTCCTCCTGGGCCTTCTGGGCCGCGGTAAGGGCTGCCTCTGCCTTGGCCCGGGAGTGGGAAGTCCTGGGCGGGGGAGACGGGAGAGCGGTGAGGGCCCAGGATGGGCCAGGACAGGGCGCCTGATACCTCACTCACCCACACAGCCCCACCAGGGCCTTGGCGCCCTCCAGCCGCTGCGGGCACGGGGCAGGCCACACTTGAGAGCGGAACCTGGCCTGGGACAGGCCCAGCCCTGCCTGGGGAGTGTCCCTCCTCCCCGGGTCCTGGCCACAGACCAGATGCCTGGCTGACTTGTCTCAGCCTCCAGGGGTGGGCTGGTGCTCAGTGTGGCCCTGACTAGAGACAGGGGTTCTGGGGGTGGCTATTCCTTGATGGACAGGGAAGCCTAGCGTGCTGCGCTCCACGGGGTCGCAAAGAGCCGGACATGACTGAATGGCTGAACTGAACTGAACGGATGCCACCACCACCAGCGCACAGAGTGGGCCGTGCTCCAGGTGGCCGGCCTAGAGGAAGGGGCGGGGCCCGCCAGCCTGAGACAGAGAGGGTGCCAGGACCCAAGGAGTGTGGCCTGCCTGCACACCAGCTCTGACCTGCCCCAGGCAACTGCTTAGCCTCTGTCCCACCCGGTGTGAAGGGGCCTCGCTCAACCCAGCTGAGCCAAGAGCTGCGCAGCTCCTGTTCCCAGGACACAGGCCAGGATGGGTTTGCTGGCCCCTGGACCCCAGCCCAGCATTTCTTCCCCCAGACCCTGTCCTGGCCACCACAGCGCCTCTGCAGGCTGGTGCCGCCAATCCTGTGGACGTGGAGGAGAGACACACCCAGGGGGTCTGAGAAAATCTCCCCAAGTGGGTGGGACCTGTGGTCTCCAGGCACTGAGAGATGGCGAGGCCTGACTCCCCTTAGCACTTAGGGTGATGGTTCTTCACAGTCACTCGGATTTGGTGATGGCACTGCCCTCGTGTTGGGGTATAGGCCCAGCATGGGGACCTCACACCCCAGGGTGGACACGGGAGCCACGATTCCAAACGAGCTTGATATACGGCCCAGAAACTTCCAGCAGGACAGCCTCCGGCCCAACACTCGGACCTGTCCTTCCCCAGCTGAGTCCGCATGAGACACGCTGGGGGCAAGGCTAGGTCACCCAGGTGGAGGGTCTCACCTGCAACTGGGTTCCACTTGTTCCTGCCTCCTGTCCTGGCTCCAGGGGTCTGCCTCCCAACCGCCAGTCCTCCGAGACGATGGCAGCCTGCCCCCCCAGGGGCCTCCTCCCTTCCCCGGAGCGCTCTGAGCAGCCTGGCCATACGCCCCTCAGCGTCCATGGGACCCGCTCCATGGGCTCCACCTGGAGACCCCTCACTGCTTGTAAGCCACAGGGTTCTGTTTTTCTCAGAATGCCCCTGTGCTAACCAGGACGAGTTTACAAGAAGAGAACAGCGTGTGATGTACCCAGAGAGTGTGCACGTCATCACGTGAGCAGGAGTGCAGGACCCAGAGCCGCTGCCTCCAGGCCCCCTGCCCCCACCGCCCTCCGCCTCACCTGGGAGTGGCCGCTAAGACGGAACTAACCATAGCAGTGCTGGGGAAATTCTTCCCTTCTCAGGGTTTCCAAACAATGGGGAGAGACAGCGCCCCTCAGTGTGGCGGCCGCCCGGGCCCCTTGGCGTGGGAGCGGAGAAGCAGAGCCCCGCAGACGATCCCTTGGGGAACCCGTGCCTGTCATCATGGCTGACGAGGGGCAGGAAGCTCGGGGGGCAGCAAGCCAGTAACGTGGCACCAATTACGAACACGGAGCTCATCGGCTGTCATCAGCTGATAAGCCGTGGCTGCAGCCCACGGGCCCCCGCGGGGCGTCCCCCACCTGCACCCTGATGGCACAGGGTGCGTCTGCGGCCCTCGGGGGCTGTCCCGTCCACCCTGATGGGGGCACAGCTGGCCGAGGCCCGTGTTCACTTTGAGAACCAGCAGGGTCGTGTCAGACCTGGCGAGGGCCATTGTGAGGCCCCGGCTGCCCAGGCCCATCTCGGGGCCAGAGCCCTGGGGACAGAGAGGGAAGAACCGAGGCAGGGTTTCCGGCTGTGGGGTCCCGTCGAGCGAGCCAGCTCCTCACCGTGCCTCCCCGACCTTCTCTGTCCATCTGCCGCATGGGACCCAGTGAGCAACCCCTACACAGACACCCCGACCTGGAGACCAGGGCACCCCGAAATTGTGCTCGAAGTGCCCCACCTGCTTCCTCCTTCCCCCAAGCAGGGGCCCACGGTTTTCATCTGACCCTGTGAGGCCCCACAGCCCCACACACACTGGACTGGACACGGCCCGTCCTGGACTGACGGTGTGACCTGGTTCCTGCAAGGTGACTCCCGCAGCTGAGAGGGCTGTGGTCGGGGTAGGACGCCAACTCCCTCGGAACCTGCCCGTGGACCGGGGCTCGGCTCAGCTGATGCTGCAGCTTCTCCAGAATATGCCAGGGGCTGGCTTTTCTAGTAACACTTTATTGAGCTACAACTCAGAGCGTGTGTATATATATTATATATATATAATAATGTGTATATGTAATATATATAATAGTGTGTATATACATAAAACAGTACGTGAATATATTTATCAGTGTGTGTATATGTAATTGTGTGTATTCACATAGAATAGCATGTGTGTGTGTGTGTATATATAATAAGTAGTGCAGTGGTAAAGAATCTGCCTGCCAATGCAGGAGACGCAAGAGATGAGGTTCAATCCCTGGGTTGAGAAGATCCCCTGGAGGAGGAAATGCAACCCACTGCAGTATTCTTGTCTGGAGATTCCCATGGACAGAGGAGCCTGGTGGGCTACAGTCTATGGGGTCACAAAGAGTCAGACACAGCTGAGCACACATCCACACACACATGTATATAATAATGTGTCTACATATAGTGTGTGTCTATATAATCACTGGAGAAGTCGATGGCACCCCCACTCCAGTACTCTTGCCTGGAAAATCCCATGGACGGAGGAGCCTGGTGGGCTGCAGTCCATGGGGTCATGAAGAGTCAGACAGGACTGAGCAACTTCGCTTTCACTTTTCACTTTCATGCATTGGAGAAGGAAATGGCAACCTACTCCAGTGTTCTTGCCTGGAGAATCCCAGGGAGGGGGGAGCCTGGTGGGCTGCCATTTATGGGGTCACACAGAGTCGGACACGGCTGAAGTGACTTAGCAGCAGTGTATACACAGTGTATGTATATTATATGTTAGTGTATTATTTAATAGTGTGTGTATATATATATAATTGTGTACATGTATATATTGTAGTGTGTATATATAAAATAGCATGTGTATCTGTAATAGAGTATCTATAATAGGGTGTGAATATGTATAATTGTGTGTATATCTATAATAGTGTGTATATGTATAAATATAATAGTATATGTATATATATAAAAGGGCTTCCCTGGTGGCTCAGTGGTAAAGGATCCGCCTGCCAGTGCAGGAGAGGTGGGTTCAATCTCTCAGGTGGTAAGAATCCCTGGAGAAGGAAATGCAACCTACTCCAGTATTGTTTCCTGGAAAATCCCATGCTTAGAGGAGCCTGGCTGGCTACAATTCTTGGGGTCACAAAAGAGTTGGACATGACTTAGTGACTAAACAACAACAATATGTATATAATAGTGTGTGTCTGTATAATATATACACGTGTATATATGTGTGTATATATATATGTATGTATCTGTAACTGTGTGTGTATATATAATACTGTGTATCTATAATCTCATATATATATATACATACACACAGGTGCTGCGCCACCAGTGAATCCCATATATATATACACACACACGCAGTGGTGTATATATAAAAATGTGTGTATATATAAAATAGGGTGCATATGTAATTGTATATAATAGTGTGTATCTATAATAGTTTGTGTATATACATGTGTCTATATAATAGTGTGTGTCTCTGTGTGTTTGTATATATAATAGTGTCTGTATACACATATATAGTTAAGTGAAAGTGAAGAAAGTGAAGGTGCTCAGTCATGTCTGACTCTATGACCCCACGGACTGTAGCCCACCTGGCTTCTCCGGCCATGGGATTTTTCAAGCAAGAATACTGGAGTGGGTTGCCATTTCCTCCTCCAGGGGATCTTCCCAACCCAGGGATTGAACCTGGGTCTCCTGCACTGCAGGCAGACTCTTTACCATCTGAGCCACCAGTGAATCCCATATATATATACACACACACACACACACAATGGTGTATATATATAAAAATGTGTGTATATATAAAATAGGGTGCATATGTAATTATATATAATAGTGCGTATCTATAATAGTTTGTGTATATATGTGTGTTTATAATAGTGTGCATGTCTATAATACTGTGCCTATATAATAGTGTGTGTCTATAAAATTGTATCTATATAATAATGTTGGTATATATAATAGCGTATCCATATAATAGTGTTTGTATCTATATAATAGCGTGTGTATATATAATAGTGTGTATACCGTATCTAAAATAGATAGCCAATGGGAATTTGCTGTATGGCTCAGGAAACTAAAACAGGGGCTCTGTATCAACCCAGAGAGATGGGATGGGGAGGAAGATGGGAGGGAGGTTCAAGAGGGACGGGATATATGTATACCTATGGCTAATTGATGCTGAGGTTTGACAGAAAACAATAAAATTCTGTAAAGCAATTATCCTTCAATTAAAAAATAAATTTAAAAAATAGTGTATATGTGTATATATACATGGATATATATTATATATACAACTATTATATACACACACTATTATATACAAAATACTGTGTATCTGTATAATAGTGTGTTGTATATAATCTGTATGTAATAGTGGCGTGTGTATTATAGTGACTATATATACATAATACACACAGAGATAACTTGCCCGTCCGAGGCGTGCAATTCGGTGGTTTATATAACATATATGTGACAGTGTGCATGTATAATAGTGACTATATGTACATAATACACACAGAGATAACTTGCCCGTCCGAGGCGTGCAATTCGGTGGTTTTAGTCCATCTGTAGAGCTGTACTACAACCACTGCAGTCAGCCTTAGACTCTTCTACCCACCCCCAAAGACCCCGCTCCCTCTATCAGTCACCCCCGTCTCCCCCAGAGCCTCCTACCAGCCCTCGGTGGTCAGCAGGGTTGCCCGCTGTGGGCGCTTCATGCATGTCTGAGTTGACCGAGGGAGACGCACGTCACAATGGGCGTCACCTGGGAGGTCGCGGGGCAGGGCGTCCAGCATGTCCACAGGCCATGCAGCCACCACCGCTGTCCAGTGCCAGGACCTTCGCACCACCCCCAAACAGCCCCTTCCCCAGGGCAGTCACTCCCACCTACACCCCAGCCCAGCACCAGGGGTCTGAGCCTCAGTTCAGCCCCTCCCATCGCTGCGTGCAGACGGTGACCACCTCCCGGGTGGGGCGGCGGCAAGTCCCGGGGCTGCTCCTGGGGTCTGAGGGGAGCGCCCCCGCCACCCTGTGCTGTCCCTACTCCTGGGGACCCGGGGTCGTCACCTGGCTAACGAGTGTCCCCCAAGCCGGTGACGTCCACCCTGAGCCTCCTGAAGGCTCTCAGACATGACGTCGGGACGGGCCTGGCCCCCAGGGTGAGTGTGCCCCTGTCACAGACAATGGAATCCTGAGAAGGAAATGTGTCCGGGTCGCGAGCGAGCGATGGAAGCGCCTCAAGCGAGGAGGCTGCAGGACAGCAGGTGCAGGAGGCTGAGGGTGGGGACAGGGCTCGTGTGTCTCCAGGTGCGCCTGTCATCGGAGTGGGTGTCTCGAAGCCCTAAGCGTGCCAGGGACAAGGTAGGTGATTGAATCGTTAATCCCACTGGGGGTTGGAAGCAAAGAAAAAAGTGTGGGAGACCCTGTATGTTCCCGTCACTCCAGAAAGCAGGTTTGCTTAGGAGCATGCAGTAGGAGCAGGAGACACACCCCAAAACAGTACAACGGTGGCGGCACGAGGCCCGCACCCTGCCCAGGGGGATCAGGTAGTTACTGAACCCCCAAAGGCCATGCAATAGACACCCTGCCCAGGGGGTTCAGGCAGTTACTGCTTCCTAGGACGTGTTCATCACAAACAGAGATATAGGGGAAAGGTGACATGATGCTGAAACCTGGGATGATTTCCCATTTTTAGCATACGTTGCCGCCTTTTCGCTCATTTCCAATGCCCCACAACAGTCCTGGACTGACCATGCCGGGGCAACAAGACTCCCCCGCCCAACCTGGAGGAGAAGCTGATGACGGAAGCCTGATGGCTACTCAAGAATGAGAAAGAAGGTGGTCTTTTTCTCCTCCCCAGTTTTCCTTTGATTATAGAGCTGTAGCCCACCTTCTCACCCACCTGTAAGCCTCACAGGCATCCTATTCTAATAAGTTACTTTTTATCTGTGGCATTGTGTGCTAAGTTGTTTCAGTCGTGTCTGACCCTTTGCGACCCCATGGACCGTAGCCCGCCAGGCTCCTCTGTCCATGGGGATTCTCCAGGCAAGAACCCTGGAGTGGGTTGCCAGGCCTTCCTCCAGGGATCTTCTTGATCCAGGGATGGAACCCGAATCTCTTACGTCTCCTGCATTGTCAGGTGGGTTCTTTACCACTAGTGCCCCCTGGGAAGCCCTATCTATGACTTTGCCTCTTGCTAAATTCTTTCCATGCTGAGCAGGCTGATGCACGAACTGATAGTGGGGTGTTTTAGGGTCAGGAAGAAGGAAGGGCGCCGGGTGAGCACAGAGAGGGTGCTGGAGGTCCCGGGCCGTGGAAGGACTCTGAGCTCCCCGGGGCCCAAGGCAGGCTTGAAATAGCATTGATCCCATTCAGGGGGGTTGCCAGATGGAATCAAAGCCTTGGCTCAGGAGGGAGGTGCTCAGCCTGGGCTCTAGGCCTGGAGGAAGCTTCTTGGCTTCCCTGCTTCCTCAGTGCAGGATGGGAAGCCACACAGGCTGAGTCCAGCACTAAACGTGGAAGGCTGGAATGACGCAGAGACCAGCACTGTGGGCCTGGAGGGGACAGTGCGTGTCCGTGTAGGTTTGCTGACTCCGAGCCGACACCTCTTCCCCACCCCCCAGGGAGCATCCCCTGACGCCCACTAACAGCAGGTCTCCACACTCACTGACAAATACCAATGCTGGAGCCCAGACTCCCCTGCCCCTCCCCAGGGATGGGGCGGCAGGAACAGGACCGCGGGGGCGGGCGGGCAAGGCAGGCCCCCGGGGCAGAGGCAGAGCCAGACTGTGGGCCATGGGGGGATGTGGAACCGAGGAGGGTTTGTGCACCGTGAACTAGTGGGGTTGCTGGTTCGTCATTAGAGGAATGACATGAACCTTACTGTATCAGCGCCCACTTCGAAGAGCTCAGTGCAAATCCCCTCAAAGGTCAGGCCAACAGGCGTCACCTAGCGCATCTCTGCACACACATCCTGTGTAAACACACATGTGCCATCCCCTCTGTCCCAAGGGAGACGTGGCTCAGACACGACAGCAACTCTGGGGACGGGCTCATGCAAGAGGCTGATAGAGGCCCAGCTTTCATCAGGCCCAGCGTGATGGGCTCTTTCCCTGTTTATTCTGAGCCCATGGAACTAAGAACAAGCACCTCCTGCCCACCTTCCTGGGAGGCCCGGCTGGACGGTGGCAGCTAGGTCCCCGTCCTCAGATGGCCACCTTGGCCTGGCCTCAAAGCCAGCATGGTGGGTGTGGCTGAGCCCTGACCCCCATATCCAGTCCCCTTCATGGTGTATTTGGTCAACACCCCCTCGACCGGAGGCTCCCAGAGAGGAGGTCCCGCTGTTCCCGCCTGCTCGGGAACACACACACACCCTCCAAGAGAGAGGGATGGGAGACATCCCAGAGGGGCCGCGGTCGGTTTCCTGCAGCTTTGCTTAGTAAAAACACACGGACATTAATCCCCCAACATCATACGTATATTTACACATATACATTCACACATATATAAAAAGAACACGCTGCGGCAACCCTAAAATAAAATTAAATCAAGCAACTGCATTTAATAGAGAAGAAACCTCCCAAGGCATCGCGAAGGTTCCCCGGAAGTGAGACATGCAGGGCTCTCGGCTGGCAGTGAGGTGACGGCCCCCAGGGGGACCTGCCCTCTGGGGATGCTGAGCAGGGGTCCGGCCGGTGCCGTGAGCCGGCTGGGGAGTCCTGGGTCCCCACCCCTGGCAGCTCCACCTGGTGCCCTGCACCTCTGCCCCCTGCACCCCCAGTCTCAGAGAGGAGGGCCAGGCGTCCCCGCCAACCAGGGGGCAGCGCCTCCCAGACACAGGGCTGCACCTGTCTCTTATACACATCTAGATGTGTATAAGAGACAGGTATGTTCCCGTCACTCCAGAAAGCAGGTTTGCTTAGGAGCATGCAGTAGGAGCAGGAGACACACCCCAAAACAGTACAACGGTGGCGGCACGAGGCCCGCACCCTGCCCAGGGGGATCAGGTAGTTACTGAACCCCCAAAGGCCATGCAATAGACACCCTGCCCAGGGGGTTCAGGCAGTTACTGCTTCCTAGGACGTGTTCATCACAAACAGAGATATAGGGGAAAGGTGACATGATGCTGAAACCTGGGATGATTTCCCATTTTTAGCATACGTTGCCGCCTTTTCGCTCATTTCCAATGCCCCACAACAGTCCTGGACTGACCATGCCGGGGCAACAAGACTCCCCCGCCCAACCTGGAGGAGAAGCTGATGACGGAAGCCTGATGGCTACTCAAGAATGAGAAAGAAGGTGGTCTTTTTCTCCTCCCCAGTTTTCCTTTGATTATAGAGCTGTAGCCCACCTTCTCACCCACCTGTAAGCCTCACAGGCATCCTATTCTAATAAGTTACTTTTTATCTGTGGCATTGTGTGCTAAGTTGTTTCAGTCGTGTCTGACCCTTTGCGACCCCATGGACCGTAGCCCGCCAGGCTCCTCTGTCCATGGGGATTCTCCAGGCAAGAACCCTGGAGTGGGTTGCCAGGCCTTCCTCCAGGGATCTTCTTGATCCAGGGATGGAACCCGAATCTCTTACGTCTCCTGCATTGTCAGGTGGGTTCTTTACCACTAGTGCCCCCTGGGAAGCCCTATCTATGACTTTGCCTCTTGCTAAATTCTTTCCATGCTGAGCAGGCTGATGCACGAACTGATAGTGGGGTGTTTTAGGGTCAGGAAGAAGGAAGGGCGCCGGGTGAGCACAGAGAGGGTGCTGGAGGTCCCGGGCCGTGGAAGGACTCTGAGCTCCCCGGGGCCCAAGGCAGGCTTGAAATAGCATTGATCCCATTCAGGGGGGTTGCCAGATGGAATCAAAGCCTTGGCTCAGGAGGGAGGTGCTCAGCCTGGGCTCTAGGCCTGGAGGAAGCTTCTTGGCTTCCCTGCTTCCTCAGTGCAGGATGGGAAGCCACACAGGCTGAGTCCAGCACTAAACGTGGAAGGCTGGAATGACGCAGAGACCAGCACTGTGGGCCTGGAGGGGACAGTGCGTGTCCGTGTAGGTTTGCTGACTCCGAGCCGACACCTCTTCCCCACCCCCCAGGGAGCATCCCCTGACGCCCACTAACAGCAGGTCTCCACACTCACTGACAAATACCAATGCTGGAGCCCAGACTCCCCTGCCCCTCCCCAGGGATGGGGCGGCAGGAACAGGACCGCGGGGGCGGGCGGGCAAGGCAGGCCCCCGGGGCAGAGGCAGAGCCAGACTGTGGGCCATGGGGGGATGTGGAACCGAGGAGGGTTTGTGCACCGTGAACTAGTGGGGTTGCTGGTTCGTCATTAGAGGAATGACATGAACCTTACTGTATCAGCGCCCACTTCGAAGAGCTCAGTGCAAATCCCCTCAAAGGTCAGGCCAACAGGCGTCACCTAGCGCATCTCTGCACACACATCCTGTGTAAACACACATGTGCCATCCCCTCTGTCCCAAGGGAGACGTGGCTCAGACACGACAGCAACTCTGGGGACGGGCTCATGCAAGAGGCTGATAGAGGCCCAGCTTTCATCAGGCCCAGCGTGATGGGCTCTTTCCCTGTTTATTCTGAGCCCATGGAACTAAGAACAAGCACCTCCTGCCCACCTTCCTGGGAGGCCCGGCTGGACGGTGGCAGCTAGGTCCCCGTCCTCAGATGGCCACCTTGGCCTGGCCTCAAAGCCAGCATGGTGGGTGTGGCTGAGCCCTGACCCCCATATCCAGTCCCCTTCATGGTGTATTTGGTCAACACCCCCTCGACCGGAGGCTCCCAGAGAGGAGGTCCCGCTGTTCCCGCCTGCTCGGGAACACACACACACCCTCCAAGAGAGAGGGATGGGAGACATCCCAGAGGGGCCGCGGTCGGTTTCCTGCAGCTTTGCTTAGTAAAAACACACGGACATTAATCCCCCAACATCATACGTATATTTACACATATACATTCACACATATATAAAAAGAACACGCTGCGGCAACCCTAAAATAAAATTAAATCAAGCAACTGCATTTAATAGAGAAGAAACCTCCCAAGGCATCGCGAAGGTTCCCCGGAAGTGAGACATGCAGGGCTCTCGGCTGGCAGTGAGGTGACGGCCCCCAGGGGGACCTGCCCTCTGGGGATGCTGAGCAGGGGTCCGGCCGGTGCCGTGAGCCGGCTGGGGAGTCCTGGGTCCCCACCCCTGGCAGCTCCACCTGGTGCCCTGCACCTCTGCCCCCTGCACCCCCAGTCTCAGAGAGGAGGGCCAGGCGTCCCCGCCAACCAGGGGGCAGCGCCTCCCAGACACAGGGCTGCACAAGACAAGGCCATAGGTGCCTCAGACGGATGGACACATGGGTGGCCGTGCGGTGACCTGCCTGTGTCCCCCCAAGCTCTGCCCATCTGGGAATTGGGAACGTCACCTTATTTGGGGGGGTGATAAAACCCCAAATGGCCAAGCCCCTCCAAGTGTCTGACTCAGCAGGTCTGGGCGGGCCTGGGAACCTGAACTTGTCTGCAGTCAGCCCTCTGCCCCGGCTGACACCGCAGTGAACAGGTTCAAGGTGTTCCCACACCCCAGTCTGAGGCGTGCCCACCCCCCAGGGCTTCCCCGGGCCCCCCAGCTCACTGTTTGCTCAGGAGGAGGTGTGTGGTCCCACTCAGGGCCGCCAGCCCCCCTCCCCAAGTCCAAGCTTGACTTTCTCATGCCTGGATTCAATTCAGCACGTGTTGAGCGCCTGCTGTGCACGTGTGGGGACGCCCAGGGGTCAGGGGTCCTCTACACACTGTTGTGGGCCCTGTTGACCCTGGAAGCCAGCAGGTTCCCACGCTCATGACGACCCTGAGGTCAGTGTGTGAGACACTCCTCACTGACCAGTCAGGAGACTGAGGCACAGGGATCTGGGCGCGCTCTGGGGCCCAGGGCTGGGACAGGTGCACACACTTCTCCAGCCAGTGAAGGACCGTCTTTCAGAGGTGGAGACGAGCCGAGAGCACATTCAGGGGGAAGGCGTCAAGCGGAAGCCAGGCGTTAGCCCACCCACCCCACTCCTCCTGATGGCCTTCCCGAGGGCCCCCAGGAGCCGCTAGAGTCTACCCACACCTGACTCCCGCCGGGATGGCCGAGCTGAGCACGAGGCCCTCGGTGCCAAGGGCTCCTCCACAGGCCCAGAGGTGCTCTTGGGCCCAAGGAAGAAGGATCGCGGCCCTGCCCGCCCGACAACGCGGGGCCCTGCCCTCGCTGCCCAAGGCCGTGACCAAGCTCCACGTCCATCTCTCATCCCCACGGCCCCTGCCCTCTGGCCTTACACTGTCCTCCCAGCAGGTCTCCCTGCAGACGGCATCTGACCTCGTCACCACCACCTCCTCCCTCTGGTTTTATAACAGTTTAACTGAGGTCGATCCATACCCCTCCATGACTGCCTTCACGGGCTGTCGTCTCCATGTATGGCATCCTCTCCCCCGACCTCTGTAAGGGTGCTGTCCTTGGACTCAGACCACCCCTATCTAGGACGACTACGTCTCCAGACCCTCACTCTGGTTGATCTGTTTCCCCAAAGAGGGCTACACTGGGTCTCCAGGGTGTCTGCAGGTGGAGGTGACTTCTCAGGGGTACCACTCAGCCCACTCTGGTGGGCGGGATGCCAGGCTGGGGATAGGGGGCAGAGAAAGGGGAGGTGCTCCACTGTCCCTCCAGCCCCAGACCTGCCGGCACCCCCCCCACCCCCCGCCTCACCCCCTCAGGCCACAGGATCTCTTCTTTCTAACTGTTGTGAGCAAGGCCGCCCCCTGCCTGCAGGAGGGCAGAGCCAGACCTGTATCTGTCCCCACCTGCACGCAGCCTGAGGAGTGTGGGCATCTCTAAGGGCAGAATCCAGGGCTTAGTTCCCTTGAAGAGAGGCTGGTAGGCAAGCCAGAGTTGAGGGGAGAAAGAAGGGGAGACAGAGGCGCACAAGCCTTCCTTTCACAGGCAGGGCCAGTGCAGTAACCCTTTGCCTTCGCATCGTTTGGTCCTTGCTAAGGGCTTCCAGCCGAAGAGCAGCGCATCCCTACAGATGGAAATGTGCAAGGCTGTGTGCACGCCAGTGAGAGCGCAGTCCCAGGCATGGAGGCTCCCCCAGGACGACCGGGCTAAAGGCAAGTGGCTGAGCCCTGAGCCCCGAGTGGGCAGACACAGCAGAGGGGCTCCCCGCACTGCGTCACCAGGAGACAGGGTGGGGCAGTCAGGGCCCTGGGCTTCGTCTCCTTCTGACACTTCAAGCTAACGGTAAGGCAGAAGGGAGGAGCTGGGCCCTGTTTGAGAAAAAGTCAGAGGCCACATATTTCTCATTCTCAGGGTCAAGGAGATCTCCCAGACTACACATGTGCGGAGATCAGAGGAGGGAGGGGTGTCAGACCATAAAATGTCCCACCAACCTCCTGAAACCCTCGCACTGGAATCCATCTTGGGTAAAAGACACACGGATCTGGGAGGGCCCTGGGTCAGATCGAATATGGACACGAAGCCAGACAACGCGAGATGACTGGCCAGAGAACACCTGGAAACTGCCCGCTGTGTGAGCATCTAAACCATCCCCCAAAGTGCAAGACTCCCTGAGCCTGCCCACATATCTGCAAGTTTTACTTCTAATAAATATCCTACCTGTTTCACAAGCTTTCCTTCTCTTTTCTGAACATTTTCTTTAAAGAAGAGAAGACCTGGAGACCCACTTCTAGCCACCAGTCTCTGGTGGTCTAGTGGCTAGGATTCGGTGTGCTCACCTCCGGGGCCTGGGTTCAATTCCCCGTCAGGGAACTCAGATCCCACTTCAAGCCGCCACAAGCTGTGGCCACCCTCCCTTCAGCCCCACGGCCCCCTGAGGTGGGCAAAGCCCCCATCTCACAGACAAGACGACTTGGGGCCCCAGGGGTGGAGAGGCTTGCTCGGGGTCTGGAGGGGTGGTGCAGAGCCCAGGGTGTGTGGGATAGGTCAGGGGAGGACCAGACTTCTGACCCCTCTGAACAGAAGCCGCATCCAGGGCCTCGTGCAGCCCCGTCAGCTGCTCGCTGGCTCCCATTCAGGACTGCCCTCATGCTATCTCTCCCTGACCACACCTTCAGGCCACGGAGGAGAGCAGAGACGGGGCAGAAAATGGAGAACGGAGGCTTTTTCACGAGGAGACGCGCTGACCAGAGCCTGCTGCCTGATGGGGACTCTGACAATGCCAGCCAGGAGCCAGCCTGCGGCGTTGGGGGGCATCGAATCCCCACATGACCCCGTTCACAGGGGAGAGAACCGAAGCAAAGGATACCCAGCAGCACCCTCAGGGCAAGCGTGGCTCTCAGCCCCCACGGCCAGGTGTGTTACAGAGAACACTCGTATGTTGCAGGCATTGAGAACACGTGTATGCTGANGAGGCACACAGAAAGATGCTCAACATCACTAACCATCAGGGAAATGCAAATCAAAACCACAGTGAGATATCACCTCACACCTGTCAGAACAGCTATCATAAAAAAAAAAAAAAAAAGTGCTGGTGAGGATATGGAGAAAAGGGAGCGCTCATGAACTCTTTGTGAGAATGCAAATTGGTGCAGCCACTGTGAAAGACAGTATGGAAGATCCTCAAAAAATTAAAAATATAACTACCATATGATCTAGCATTTCCACTTATGAGTATTTATCTGAAGAAAATGAAAACACTAATTAGAAAAGATACAGCTTATGTTCATTGCAGCATTATTTACAATAGCCAAGGTAAAGAAGCAACCTAGGAGTCCACCAATAGATGAATGGATAAGGAATGGATAAATTGAATACCACTCAGCTATAAAAAGGGAATGAAATCTTGCCATTTTCAATAATATGAATAAACCCAGAGGGTATTAATGCTAAGTAAAATAAATCAGAGAAAGCCACATACTGAGTGATTTCACTTATACGTAGAATCAAAAAAAAAAAAAAAAAACAGAACAAATGAACAAACATAACAAAACAGAGACAGAGTCAAAAATACAGAGAACAAACTGGTGGTTGCCAGAGTGGGAGGAGAGAAATAGGTGAGGGAGATTAAGAGGTACGAACTTCCAGTTGCAAAACACTTCATTGGTATGAAGTGTACATTGTAGGTAATACAATCAATAATTATATAATATCTTTATATGGCAACAGATGGTAACTAGACTTACCACGATCATTTTGAAATGGAAGAAATATCAAATCACTATGTTGTGTAACAAGAACTAATATAGTATTATAGGTCCATTATACTTCAAAAACACACACATTCACAGAAAAAGAGATGGGATTTGTGGTTACCAGAGACAGGGTGGGAGAAGGTGGAACTGGATGAAGGTAGTCAAAACCTACCAAATTCCAGTCAGTTATAAGATAATAAGTATTAGGGATGCAATGTACAATGTGATAAATATAATTAACCCTGCTCTATGTTATATATGGGGCTTCCTATGTGGCTTAGTGATAAAAAATCCACCTGCCGATGCAGGAGAAGCAGGTTTCATCTCCAGGTCAGGAAGATCCCCTGGAGAAGGAAATGGCAACCCACTCCAGTATTCTTGCCTGGAAAATCCCATGCACAGAGGAGCCTGGTGGGCTACAATCCATGGGATTGCAGAGTTGGACATAACTTAGCGACTAAACAACATGTTATATATGAAAGTTGCTGTGAGAATAAATCCTAAGAGTTCTCATCACAAAGGAAATTTTTTTCTATTTCTTTCATTTTGTTTCTTTATGAGAGGATGGATGTTCATTTCATGATGTGTGTAAGTCAAATCATTATACAATACTGTATGTCAGTTATATCTCAATACAACAGAAATAAAAATACATTAACAAAAAATCTGCCAGTGTCTTTGCCCCATCGATCCTGGACTTGTGGCAAAAGGCTTTGTGAACTGTTCTCACCATTGCAGACAGCACAAAGAGCCCTAATGAGGTGGCAGCAGTTCATTAGAAGGTGGCTTGTGAGTTGGAAGCTCATCATTTCAGTGCAGTAACGGGGTGTTTGCTGCTATTGTCAGCAGCTCTGAGCAGACATTCTATCCATCTCTGACCAATTAGAGATAGGAAAGTGCGTTTATTACAACTTAAACCTTTCTGAGCATCAATTTCAAGGAAGGAAAATAATGAAGGGTGGACAGGTGAGCTTTCTGTCCCCCCAGTAAAGAGAAGGTGTAAGGTACCTGGGACCACTTTGCCCTTAGCCTCAGCTGCTACCCCACACCCGGTGCCCCTCTGCACACCCTCTCCCTAGTCAGAAATGACTAGGATACCCACTCTGTATTCCCCCCTGGACCTCAGGCAAACTCTGAGGAGTCACTGAGGGATTCAAGGATTGAGGAGCTCGGGGAAAGGCAGCCAGGAAGAAGCCTTTGGATGGATAAGGGGGTTTACAAGTGAGACCTCCGCAGGTAACAGTCCTGGTTCGAGACTACAGCCACTATGGGGCCTTAGATTTTCCAATGGAAACGGCTCCATGGTTTAAAGGAAAGAGAACAGGGAGCCCCCATGGCTACCACTAATAAATCTGACATCCTTCCTTTGAGGGCAGAGAAAACGGGACCAGCTCCCTCCTCTGTCCCTCTTACTGCGGCCACTGTGACATCAGGCTGATGGGAGTGAGGGGGCAGGTTGACTGCAACTGATAATTAATTTTAATGGCACTGGGCACTGCATCAGCCTCCATGGGCTCGTTAGCAAATCTCCTCTGCGCTCAGCTCCCCTGCCAGATCCTTGACGTGCTCCAAGACACACTCCCATCCCTGGACAAGCTGCAGGACTGAACTGGACCCCTTGGACTCTCGGGGGCCCCAGGCCTTCCCAAGATCTTCAGCCTGAGCAGAAATATAACCACATGCAATTTCTCAGTTCCTCAGTTTTGAGCCCTGTCACAACAGATTCTGCCTTAAATGGCAGAGGATAAACTGAGGAAGTGGGGATGGGACCAGGAGGGTGGCTGTGTACTGACCAGGGCAAGGAGCCCAGGCTGGCATGGAGGCCCCAGGGGACCGAGCTTCGTCCCTCCTGCCTTCCAGCACGTCCGGCGTTCAGGGTGGTCAGCCAAGTGGACAGATGGGCAAGGGCAGCAGCATGACATTTGCTGGAGGAGACAACACAGCTTCCATCTCTTCAGAATTTGCCACCTGACAAGATGCAATTTCCATGGATGGGTAGACACTGAGATTAAAAACAGAGAGGGGCTCTGCCCAAGGTCACGGCTGCCGAGGAGCCCTTCTGAGATCACTGCAGTGAGGACCTGCAGTGAGGTGAAGCCGAGGCGCTGCTCTGGGGACACCGCTGCAGCAACAGACTTGGGACTGGAGCCAAGCATCCGCCCCTGAACCCAGTGGGGGTNAGGTCACGGCTGCCGAGGAGCCCTTCTGAGATCACTGCAGTGAGGACCTGCAGTGAGGTGAAGCCGAGGCGCTGCTCTGGGGACACCGCTGTAGCAACAGACTTGGGACTGGAGCCCAGCATCCGCCCCTGAACCCAGTGGGGGTCTCACCCACATGGGCAAGGCCTCAGAGCTCATGGCTGACCCTCATTCGATCACCCAAACGACAAGTAACATCTTTGTTGCAGCTTGCATTGAGATTGTTGAATTGGAGTCACTCTCTCCTCACTGAGTCAAGTGAGAGGATGAGGCTGCCCTGGGCCTGTGGCACCCAAGTGAGCGCGAGGCCAGGTGTGCCAGCACCTGAGGGCGCTCATCACTGGGATGCTGGGGGAGCTGACCCAGGTGCCCCGAGCGGTGGCCCCCCAGACAGGGCAGAAGGGAGGGCACCTCGGCCTGGCATCCTGCCTGAAGCCCTCCGCAGCAGAGGCCTTGGGGACCCCTGACCTGTGCACCGCAGGTGGTGGGAGAACACCCCCCATCAGAACACCCAGGCCTGAAGGCACACACTCCTGGGTGCAAAGTCGCCCCTTCCTTAAAATCATACCGATTCATTTCATCCACTCATTTCCTCCATGTATTCAGGCAGCATTTATGAAGCACCTGCTGGGTGCCAAGAACTGGGCTAAAAACGCGTGCACCAAACAAACAGAAGTGTCCCAGCCCTGAAGAATCTCACAAGGTGGTGAGAGACAGAAGTCACGAACACAAGCCGTGAGGTCAGTCCTGGGGGATAGGGCAGAGGCAGGGGGACCCCACGTTATAAAAGGGACGCTGGAGCCAGAATGGCAGCACCCTGCTCCCCAACACCCTGCAGAAGCCATGAGATCCTGACAAGTGACAGAACCGCTTTAGGCTTCAGTTTCCCCATCTGTGAAGCTAAGGTAATGATAGTAGCCTGCCTCATAGGGACGTGAGGACTGAATTCGAGCATGTAAAGTACACGGAACACAGGGAGCCCTCCAGGGAGCAAGGGGAGATCCTTCACCCCAAGNGTATTTGTTCAACCTCCCTCTTGCCTGCCTGCCTTTGTCTACAACACCTCATAAAGCTTCTAAGTGTTCCTTAAGTGTAGTCTTTTTCCCACCAGCCTCAGAAATACCTGGAGTGCTTACTTAAAATACTGTTTTCTTGATTGCCCTATAGATATTGCATCAGAATCTCTGGAAATGGCTCTTGGGAATCTGTATTTTACAGGTGTTTTTTTGGTGATTTTTGTGCACCCTAAGTGCTAAGAAGCAAGTGTTAGATTGTGACACAAAGGGAGAGAAGGGGCAATGTTATCTATCTTTATGTTCCTAGCACCTTACAGGCAACAGATGCTCAATTTTTGTTTGTTGATTGAGTAAATAAAAGTTTAGTGTAGTACTAGGAGTAGAAGAATCCTAGTGTTGATATGCTTTATTCCTGCAGATTGGCTCCTATTTCGGTAGTGTGCTGTGTGCAGTCGATGTGAATAAGGACACCATCACAGATGTGCTCTTGGTAGGTGCGCCAATGTACATGAATGACCTAAAGAAAGAGGAAGGAAGAGTCTACCTGTTTACTATCACAAAGGTAAAAAAAAAAAAAATTATTAAACTGATTTCATTTCATTTGCTTTAGTATTGATAAATAAAAGTGAATCTGCATTTTTGAAGATTAAAGACTTTATTATTAAATAAAGAGGAATTCACCATTGTTATAGTTTTAAAAATCACATTGAAAAGCATAACCTAGAACTTAATGTATAGTGTCCTGCCATCTTCCAAAAGAGGTCTTTGAATATTTATTTTCCTTACAAATAAAGTCATTATAATTGCATGTTGTTTTTTGAAATACATACACACACATGCATATACATCTGTGTGTTTCCCAAATATCTCATTCAATTATTCTTCTTTGCTATAAAGATATAACAATAACAGGGCAAAGCTACTTTGTTGACATTTTACAATAGTAAGGACAAATTGTACTGGGCACTTTAGAAATAGCCATATATTCTTCTATGCTTTCTACATTAGTTTGTCAGAAAATTCCATTGCTTGGTGTAACATTTAGGTATATATCCAAATCTTGGAAATTCCAGTTCTTACACATAGAACTGAGCATACTCTAGCATGGAAAAGCCTAGTTTTAACAACTTATAGACTGAACTAAATCCAGGCAAATAATTATAGTGAACTTGGTGAAACCTGAAAAGAAAACCAAAATTAAAGGAACAGATTGACATAGAAAATTAGATGGCTAGATAAGGAAAGGATGGAAAGAGAGAAGCTGATATTCATGTAGTAAATGTTATGTTTAACTGTTGTGATATTTTGTCCTACCTTATTTAAATTAATATAACAGCCCTTAAACAGAAGCAATTAAAACAATTTTAAAGCATATAAAGTGTAATTAAGTATTTAATAAGGGAAGAGCATATCTACTAGTTTAAAAATGTAACAAATACCCAGCTTCTTAAATGTTTCTTGCTAGTCAGATATTCTGAATATTATTAATTGCTACAGGTAAAANTTAAAGCATATAAAGTGTAATTAAGTATTTAATAAGGGAAGAGCATATCTACTAGTTTAAAAATGTAACAAATACCCAGCTTCTTAAATGTTTCTTGCTAGTCAGATATTCTGAATATTATTAATTGCTACAGGTAAAATTATCTTTCAATGTTTTACCAGACTCAGTCAGTAATAAATTAATTTTCATAAGATTATTATAGAGGAGAAAGAATAAAAACAGACTCAGTTTCATGGTTGAAGAGCATTGCTTTCTTATGAAGTCATGAAATATTTCCATTCTTGACTTCAAAATCTGCAAAAAAAAAAAAGAAAAAGCCCACAATTGTATCTTTTATAAGAAAATATCTTTTCTTTGGCAGAAATATTCAGTGTTTTATATAATGGAATATTAACAATCTCATCTTTCACTTCCTATACCATTATAATTATGCCACTGTTCAATAGCTTTTAAGTAAAGGACTATATTAAGATATTGTGTTTTATTTATTTCTACCTTAATTTTATTGAAGAGATTAGTACACTTTTACCAGAAATTTTTTAAATAAAAAAATTTTGGAAACAGATGAGTGAAGATCCTAATATTAAGGGGAAAAAAGACAAAGAAATGGACACTCTCATGTAGGTTGTACAAGCAGCCTACAGAAAAGAATTGCTTCTTTTCACCTTGGTTTATGAGCAAATAGCCTATGACCTTACTTTCAGTATGGCACAGTGATTCATTTATACATAGNCCCAGAGAATCTTCCCCAGGAGGTGATGCCAGAGCAGAATCCTGACGAACAAAGAGTTACTCTCGAACATGAGTGAAGCTGAAAATCTCAATGAATCTTGCTCTCCTAGTGGCTTGTAGCCAATGGTACGACTCTTCATGCCACCTTAAAACATGATTAATTATAACTGTTATTAATTATACAGTTATGATGACTCTGCAGCAAGCCAGAAAAGTGCTTTAAGTGAAACTACAAAAATAGTATGTATACTGTACAGTGGACTATTTAAAAATATTTACATCTCTGGACAAGGATTGGAGCGTATTAAGCAGATGGGAATTGTTTTGCTGTGGCCGAATTGTGCTTAGTGGCTCAGTTGTGTCCGACTCTTTGAGATCCCATGGACTACAGCCCACCAGGCTCCTCTGTCCATGGGGATTTTCCAGGGAAGACTACTGGAGTGGGTTGCCATGCCCTCCTCCAGGGGATCTTTCCAACCCAGAGATCAAACCCAGGTCTCCTGCATTGCAGGTGGATTCTTAACCGTCTGAGCCACCAAGAAAGCCCATGGAAGAATTTCAGGTAACTTTTTCTCTGTTTTCAGAAACAAATTCTCTCGGGACTTCCCTGGCGGTTCAGTGAATAAGAAGCCGCCTGCCAATGCAGGAGACCCAGGTTGGATTCCTGGCACGGGAAGATTCCACAACTCCTGAGCCCATGTGCTGTGGCTACTGAAGCCCGCATGCCTAGAGTCTGTGCTCTGAAACAAGACAAGTCACTGCAATGAGAAGTCGGAGCACCTCAATGAAGAGTAGTCTCTGGTTGCTGCAACTAGAGAAGAGTCCACACACAGCAATGAAAATCTAGCACAGCCAAAATGAATAAAAACAAGTCTTTTTTTCAGTTAGAAAAAGTTTCAGGCACCTGTTAAGATCCGACTCTGTGGCCCACCAAACAGCATCTTACTGAAACGGAGCAGGACCCTGTGGTCCTTACAACCCCTCCATGTCATCGACCTGCCTTTTGCCTGAGGAACACTTAAGTCAAAGAATAAGTTTAACCAGAGAAGTGAGAAATACGGAACAAAGGAAACAGTCAAAGGAGACTAAATAATAATAATGTAGTCGTTAAGCACAGTCAAGGACCTTCAGTTCTCAAGGGCTATCACTAATATTCTGAGCTATATCCTGCGAGCGGTCTTACAGATACTAAAACACCAGGAGGAGAAGTTACCTACATGATGACCAGCCTGTACTCGTGACATAAGCTGCCACAATTCCGAGAACTGGCCTCAGAGAAATGGGAACAAATGGACCCTGGAACTGAAGATTAACTGTATCTAAAATAATCAAGATGACACTGGTCAGACCACTGATGATCAACTCGAAGATGATGGTCAGAGATGACTGTATTGTTTCTGCATGCACTCTCCCCTCCCACTTCTGTCCAGAAAAGCTCTTGCCCTGCAGGTTGCTGGGGCTGGTGGCAGGAGGGTAGTGTGCAGGGAGACTAGGCCTTCGGACAGATGTCCACCATCCTCCACTCGCTACTCAGTTGCCGGCATGTGAAGTAAAGCAAACTTTCCTTTCCACCAACCTGGCCTGTTTATTGGCTTTTGAGCAGCAAGCAGCCAGACCTCATATATTCCCTTTGGTAACATGATTGGTGACAGAAAGTCACGTTGCAATCAATCAAACCAGAGGACAGATGGCATGCAGACACCTAACACAGAAAAGAAATGATGCTGTGTGACCACACCTGGGCTGCGACAGAAGCCCCTGAACATCCAGGAGCATCTTTGGAATGCAGCCCGCAGTCCTAGAGCATCTTTCCCAGTGAAGCTGGCAAAGCCGGGCTCTTAGATGGGAGGGTCGGGCTCACCTGTTCGAGGTGGGAGAAGAGGGAGGAAGCTGAGGGTTCCTGTTTGGAAGCCACGAAAGGACTCCAGTCCCAAGAGACCTGGAGAAGCCATGGTGGCCTCGGCAGTCACACGGCAATAACAGTGGAAAAGGGGGTGGCTGGGCTGAGCTGGTGCCGAGCCTCCCAGAGGGCCAGGGAGGAGGAGGGAGGGCAGCAGGAGGCCTGTTTGGGGTTGATGCTCAGGTGCTCCCTGTCTGGCTGGGGCCTCCCCATAGGCCTGGCAGTCAGACACACCTGATCCTCCCTGAAGCTGGGCCTTGTGGAGTGGCCCCAGTGTGCGCCTCATGCCAGGGACAGCTCCCTGCTGGAGCTCCTGGGGCTGGGTTCAGGTCGGCTCTCTCCACGCAGGGCTGACGTTGCAGCTCACGTTGTGGGAGCATGCCACGCCTGCTGACAGAGGGTGTCCGGTGTGGTTCTTCATTTTGGAAGTAAGCAACTCAATAGGCTCAAATGACAAAGGGAGTCATTGGCTCACATAATTGGAAAAGTTCAGAAAGGCAGTGTGGGCAGTGGTTAGAAAAAGTGGGCTCGAGGGTCAGACTGCTGAGTGCGATTCCTGATTATCATTTACTGGCTGTGGGGACGTGGGCAAATTACTCTGCCTCCAGAGGCCTGGCTCCTCATCGAAAATTTGTTGACCTATTTCTTCATCAGTAAGGTAGGAGTTATAATACCTTATCCAGGCTGTTTGTAATGCTTAATAGAAATTATACATTTAAAGTGCCTGGAACACACTAAGCCCTTAACCACTGTTCACTGTATTATTATTAATAAGAATTCAGGATTAGTTTGATTCTGTGACTCAGTGATTCAACACAGACCCAATGTCTTCCATCTCTCTGTCTCACATGGCATCAACTTTATTGCAAGACCAACTTCTCTCATGGTGACAAAATGATCATAGCAGTTCCAGTTTTCACATCCACATACCACTTGTCCAGAGATGACAGAACATTTCCGTCCTAGTATTCCAATCTAGAGTCCTGAGATTTACTCAGAGTGGACTGTCACATGCCTGCCTTTGAACCACGATTTGGCAGAAGATGGAAGGTACTTGCTGTCTTAAGCAATTGGGCTCACCCCTGGAGCTAGAAGTAGGGTCAGCTTTCTTTATAATGCCCAGATTGCATTGGGGTGTGGATTCCTGAGTGAAAATCTTAGTTTGTGGGTGGAGAGTGAAAAGAGGGTAATATGGGGCTGGTAAATTGTTCATGATGTTCACTAACAGAGGAGAAATGTGTTACAAAATCCAGCAGAGAAATGATGGATTGGACCATCTTTTTTGAAATGAAGGTGTGACTTCATTTTTGACTTGAATTCTTTGACACTCTTCCATCAAGGGGTGGAGGTCTACATTCCTTCTTCTTAAACTGTGCTCTGTGGCTGGCCAACAGAGCACGTTATTATCAAAGCACAGAGCTGCCAGCCACGTGTGGTATCACCTCTGACCCACACAACTGAGGCAGCAGCCTAGGACAGAAAGGCTCATTGGCCCTGAAGCAGGACCATCTGACTTCTGTGCCTCCTGGACACAGAACTAACGTCTCTTGCCCCACCTCCCATTGAGGGATGACAGGCTGACTCAGAGACAGACAGGAGGACATGGTGACCACAAGGCCGTGGGGAAGGACAAAGGAAGGGGCCAGGGAGGAGGGGTTCCCTGAGGACCACTCCAGGTGGACAGAGACAGGCTAATACGCATGGAGGAGGAAGGAGAGAGAACTGCCTCTACTTTCCTTTCAGCCAGACATGTGTGCTTGATGTCTAAAGAAAGACCCCTTCTCAGCCCTCCAACACTCGTTACTATGGCTCTGATGATGGATCTATAATATATCAAGCATGCATTAGAGATGAACATTTTACCATATTACCTCCCCCGAGTCCCACAACAATCCACATCTTTATCCTCATTTAACAGACAGGACCTAGAGTAAAGGTGCATTAACCAACTATAGTCGGGCTTCCTTGGTAGCTCAGATAGTAAAGAATCTGTCTGCAATGCAGGTGACCTAGGTTTGATCCCCGGGTTGGGAGGACCCCCTGGCAAAAGCAATAGCAACTCATTCCAGCATTCTTGCCTGGAGAATTCCTTGGACAGAGGAGCCCGGTGGAATATAGTCCATGGAGTCGCAAAGAATCAGGCACGACTGGGAGCAACTCGCACACACACAACCACCTGTAGTCAACTGAAGAAGGCAGGAGGCAGGGGGTTGAAAATGGAGATGAGATTTCAGTGGAATCTCAGAGAAACCTCAGCAGTGGAGGGGCCCCAATTCTCTCTGAACCCATGTCTTTTGCAATGTGCTTTGCAACTGCTCCCATGAAAAGAACCTGTTTCCCCACCCTCTGAATCCAGACTGGCCTTGTGACTTTCATGGGCCCATACATGTGCTAGAAGAGGCAGCATACCAGCTGAGAGCCGAGAGCAGAAACCACAGGCGCCTGCACTTGCTCTCGCACAGCTCCGTCCAGGCACCACACGAACAGGCCCACCCCACCTGCTGGGGGATGTGACCACATGGAGGAGGCTCCAGCCATCCAGCCCTCCTGAACCCAGCCCACATCACAGCCCACAGGCTGCTGTTTTAAGCCACTGCATCTAGGGGAGGTTTCTTATACAGCAAAAGCTAGCTAAACACCAACTGGGCCTGTTTTCAGAAACCCAGTGGCCACCAGGAAAGGGGAATGAGAGGCTGAAGGACTGGAGACTCTCCGCTCCATCAAGAGAACAGGAGGAAGGTGATGGACTCGGGTTTTGGCTGCAGACCCTCTCCTAGGACCTGAGAAAGCCTTTCCTGAAAACAGGAGCCAGACAGAATTGGTCTGGCTCCCCATGGATCATTCTCTAGAGAGACCACCTCTGGGGCTGCACTTTGCACCACTTGCTAGTTTCTTAAAGGGGCAAAGAGCACAATGGATTTGATAAATCTACTTATTTCAGGCAAGGGCCAATAATTTAAAGCAGCTGGCCTGATGGAGGCCTTCCTGTAGGTCTGGGAGGCTTGGACCTGACCCCTACAGTGCAGGGGGTCACAGAGTCATCCCAGCTGCAGCCTTGGTATAAGTGGGGTTGCAGCGGCACCCCTGGGACCAGAGCTTCCAAGAGAAGGTAGGAACTTCTATGGTGGCTGTAGGCTGACTCAGCCGAGGGGGCCACGGGGAAGGGACTCGGAAGCTGTGATGCTCACTGGGGCAGACATGTGAGTAGGGAGGGAGGGAAAGGCAGGAGCGAGGGGATTGAAAATGGAAGTGAGATTTCAGTGGAATCTCAGAGAAACCTCAGCAGCTGTGGAGGTTATGTCTATGTTACCAACCAGGAGACTGNTGTGATGCTCACTGGGGCAGACATGTGAGTAGGGAGGGAGGGAAAGGCAGGAGCGAGGGGATTGAAAATGGAAGTGAGATTCCAGTGGAATCTCAGAGAAACCTCAGCAGCTGTGGAGGTTATGTCTATGTTACCAACCAGGAGACTGGCTGTGATCAGTCCAGAGAAGGCTCTGCCCAAGCCACTGTGACCAGAGGGAGCCAGGCCAGGCTCAGGAGGGAACTCACTAATGGCAAGCCCTGCAGCACTGGCACCTCCCCACATGCTGCGCTTTCTACCCACCGGCCACCTCTTCTCATCTGATTTTGCTGATTTCCTATTCTTCACCCGCCCACTAGCTGGCTGTCGGTCCTCCCCAACCATCTTCTCTGCTTACACTCCCTCTTGCTATACAATCTCCCCGAGCACTCCAGCTCCGAGCACAGGGGTGCCAGCCCATGCTCCACCTGGGCCCCCACGGGCCTCTGATTGCCATTATGTACCTCTTGCATGTAGCTCTCTCACCACAGTGAAAGGCCTTCAGGGGCCCCAGCCTCGTCTGGTCCACCTTTGAGGTCTCTACATTGCTTAGAAGTGTAATCGGCTCATAGAAGTTACTCAAGTATCTGATGAATCTGAATGGAGGACAATTCCTGGGTGGAGAGTGGTCCTAGGAAGGTATACTCTCCCCCTGTACAAGCCAGGAGCATTTTGAAGGGTGTAGCCAGAAGGTAAGAAAGCTGACTCTGAAGCCAGCCTCCCTGGGTCTGAGCCACGGCTCTGCCCCTTACCACCAGTGTGACCCTGGACAATCTCTTAACCTCTCTGGGGCCTCAGTTTCTTCATCTGAAAATGAGCGCAATAATCTCTACCTCTCCTGTGTTGTCATCAACTTTACAGGAAGCGTCTGGTGCTTAGAACAGTGCAGAGCACCCACTCGTTGTTCAGTCACTTAGTCACGTGTGACTCTTTGCGACACCATGGACTGCAGCACGCCAGTCTTTCTTGTCCTTTATTATTTCCCAGAGTTTCCTCAAACTCATGTCCATTGAGTCAGCGATGCCATCCAACCATCTCATCCTCTGTCACCCCCTTCTCCTCCTGCCTTCAATTTTTCCCAGCATCAGGGTCTTTTCCAATGAGTCAGTTCTTTGCATCAGGTGGCCAAAGTACTGGCATTTCAGCTTCAGAATCAGTCTTTCCAATGAATATTCAGGGTTGATTTCCTTTAGGACTGACTGGTTGGATCTCCTTGCTCTCAAGGGGCTCTCAAGTGTCTTCTCCAGCACCACAGTTTGAAAGCTTCAGTTCTTTGGTGCTCCAGTAAGTGCTATGAAAGTGCTGTAACTATCAGTACATTAGAAATAGGGTTTGCATTTTTCTCCCCTGTATCTTCCAGGCACCGGTACAATGCCTGGCATGTGGCAGGCCTTTAGTAAAAGTTTATTACATAAATAGATCTCCACAGAGGCATCAACTAAGGCCCAAAGACGTGTGTCTAAAGAACTGGGCAAGGTGTTTGTGGATTTCTGCTGTTTCTGTTGCCCTCCTGTCATTTCTCAGGGGTCACTTGGTTGACCTTGAATGGACCACGAGCTGCTTGAGGGCAAGCCTGGGTGGTTAGCTTACAGGTAAGTCCATCTCCACTGGGCTCCCATCCCACACCCTGACCTGCTTCTGCAGTCTGTACACATTAAAGCAGAGCCCTCGCGGGACCGCCTTAGCTGAGAAGCTGATGGTTACACAAACTGAGGAGACAGATCTGCTTTTCACAGTCCCTATGGATAAGAGACAGGCTGAGGTCCTGGGAAGACAAAGCAGCTGCCTACATGAACTCCAAACTCCTTAGGAAAGGCCGAGTGGTCAAGGAGAGCAGAGTCACACTGTGGCCTTCCAGCCCTGCTTGGGCACTTGGCACTCACTGCAGGACCTCGGCCAGCACTTCCCCTCTGAGCACCCTTCCACTCTTGGGATGGTTATTATTATTGATGTTCTTGTCTTTGGCACCTGCAGGATTCAGTCCCCAGAATACTTAGTCACTTTGCCTTCTGAAACAGAAACAACCCAGCTTCTTGGGGGGCTGTGCAGTTCACAAAGTATCTTCCCATTCTTCCTGCAGACCCATCAGGGTCTGAGACCAGGACAGGGAAAGAGAACAGGACAGAAGCCCTCGGGGGACAGCCTGACGACAAGAGAGCAAAGCCCTGTTGAGAAGGAGCTACATGAGCAGCATAAGGACTTTGTGTCCCAGAGCATCCCACACCCCCAAAGTGAACACAAACAGACCCAAGCACACATCAAGGAAAATGTCCCTAAAGGGTTTAGGGGACCACAGCCCCCTCCCCGCAATGAAATGCCAGGAACATTTCAAGATATGTGAACAACCATGCCACATAGACAGTAGCCCCAAAGTACATGTTTCCTCCCCTGCAAGCCTGTGACTCCTGCACCCACACTGTCAGGGCACGATCTCTGCAGCAGCAGATCCCCAGAATCCACATCGGGATTCAGACGCATGGGTCCTGGCCACAGTTCACTCTGATAGAAGTCAGCGTACTCGGCTCCATCGCCCGTTTTATTCACCGCTTTACTAGGCTGCAAATTGGCTCTTTCCAGAAATGAATTTCACCCTCTTTGAGTGTGCTTTCTGGGAGTGATTTGAAATTTAAAAAAAAAAAAAAAAGTGCTGCTGACCTTAAGAGCAGATCCCTGGGGATGAGCTTGCTCTGAGCAGCAGCTACCCCACAGAGACCGATGACATGCAGGACAAGAGAATCACCCATAAACAGAAACTTATTTCATTTCCCAGCCACCCCCTCAAAGGCAATGGTGTCTCAAAGCAGAGCACAAAGTGTTGGTTAAAAATGCAGTCCTGTTCCCTTATGTCCCTTTCCTGTGCTTCATCAGTGGAGACAGGCGCCTGGACATTTGGATGCTGAAGGGTAGTTGCCAGCTTCAGCATCAGCAACCTCATCTCTAGAGGTGAGATCAGCACAGAGTCAGGTTTATCCTGCACTCTGAGACCCAGGACATTACCTGTTGCAGTGATCCAGCCTGCCTCCACGGGGTTGGAAGAAGCAGGTGCAAATGGAGAGAAGCCCACCAAGCTCCTCTGTCCAGGGAATTCTCCAGGTAAGAATACTGGAGTGGGTAACCATCCTCTTCTCCAGGGGATCTTCCTGACCCAGGGATCAAACCCAGGCTGACAGAATGGCAGACACATGGTCCTGTGGATATCACAGTGGGTGGACAGTGCAATTGGCTGAGGTACCAACCACAAGTGGTTACTTGTTGCAGTATATCTATGTCTACAGTTAATGGCATGAAACTAAAAGACGCTTACTCCTTGGAAGGCAAGTTATGAC